>JAEMOT010002285.1:158051-244185 GCA_019297695.1 Apostasia ramifera | reverse complement strand
GAGAAAACTAAAGAGGGAGCTAAAGCGAAACTAGAGCTTTGGAGGAATGCTCTAGAATCTAAAGGTTTGCATCTCAGTAGATCAAAAACTGAATATATGGAGTGCACATTTAGTCAAGAAAGAAATACTTATATTGGAGATGTGACAATTGGTGATCAAATTGTCAAGAAGAGTGAGCGCTTTAGATACCTTGGATCAATTATACAAAATGATGGCGAAATAGATAATGACGTTATTAGCAGGATTCAAGCAGGCTGGGTAAAATGGAGAAATGCTTCTGGTGTGTTATGCGATAGAAAAATCTCATCCAAAATTAAGGGTAAATTTTATAAAACTGTAGTAAGACCAGCGATGATATATGGTGCTGAATGCTGGCCTGCAAAAAAGAAACATACAAATAAAATAAATGTTGCAGAAATGAGAATGTTAAGATGGATGTGTGGATATACACGAAAGGATAGAATGAGAAATGAGTATATCCGAAAGAAAGTTGGTGTTGCACCAATTGAGGATAAACTTAGAGAAAGTCGGCTTCGATGGTTTGGACATCTAAATCGTAGGCCAATTGAAGCTCCAGTTAGAAAAATTGAGTTATTGGATTTTGCCCATGTACAAAGATGAAGAGGGAGACCAAAGAAGACATGGCAAGAAACTATAAGGAGTGATCTTAGTTACTTAAACTTAGATAAGAATTTGGTAACTGATAGAGCGCAATGGAAACAAAGGATTCATGTAGCCGACCCCACCTAGTGGGATTAAGGCTTGGTTGTTGTTGTTGTTGTTGTTACAATTTTATACATTGCATTTATTTTTGTAAATAGGTACAACGTACTCTTTCTCCATTTATTTAGCATTTTTTTAGTCTTCAAAATAATATTAAACAACTTGGTGATCAAAGAAATTTCTTTCTCTCTCATATATTTTCAAATATCTATTAGAATATTTTTTAGTCCTACTGCTTTTCTATACTTTATTTTCTTTAAAGTCTCAAACTTTACCTTTATTAATATGTTGAATCTATAAGAAATTTCTATCTTCTTTTTGAATGCTAAACTTAGTAAAATCAATTTTTTTATCACAACTGTTATTGAAAAAATTTTAAAAGTAATTCATCCATTTATGTTGAATATCTTTTTCCTTAAAAAATACTTTTTGATTTCCATCTTTAATGCATTTTATTTTAGTTAGGTCTTTGTTTTTATTCTCTCTTGTTTTGGCAAGCTTATATATATGTTTAGTGTCCAACTTTTTATATAGATTATCGAAAGGCACATTATTTGCATTACAAACACTTTTTTGGGTTCTCGTCAAGCAACTAGAAACGAACTCAAAAGAAAGATTGATATTGAGTTTTAGACCAAATAAAGAAGCAGAGAAAACAAATGAGAAAATTGAAATAAATAGATGCATATGAAGTTTTTCCACTATAAGACATCAATGAATATCCAAAGTAGCAGTCAATGGTCACTCTGCCATCCCACGGTGTGATTTGATGCACGCTGCGTAGAAATTGTCAAAGAAGAAGTCTTAGCACACTACTTAACTCAAATTAACTCAGAGAAATCTACTCTAAGAACTTCAATCATCATCTCATTATCTCCTGTCAAATATCTTCTGTAGAAGGAGAAAACTTGTACCAAGTAGTGGAGAAGAAGGAAGGCCAGCGGTTGCAACGCAAGAGAGTGTCATTCGCTCGGCTATGACCATTAGTGGTTGGCGATTTAGTGGGGTGTGGTTGAATGTGAAATCTCCACAGGCGATGTCATAAAGCAAGAGAAGCCGAACAACAAGTTGAAGACCCAATGATCATCTGATTAGGGATTTGACCGGTTTTGTTTTAATAAAGAAATTTCTTTTCTTTCGTGAAAGATTTTTTTTCTTGAAATATAGAAATTGCTTTTCTTTGATTCTTTCCTAAATTGGTCCAAATTTCAGCCCACTTGATGAATTTGAGCTTTAATTGACATAAATTGAAGCCATTTGAATCTAACGCATCTTCACTATCCAACTGGTCATCTTCTACATAAAAAACCATGTGCAATTTGTTTTTCCATTTATGAAAAAAATATAAGACAGGACACTTCCAAGACATCTCAGGACATGTCATGGACACAATTCAGCCCTAAACTAATCGTTTGGATTTGTTCAGGCCTTATAATTTATGTTGGCACTCTCTCTCTCTCTCTCATCCGTAAACCATCTCTTTGTTTCTCAGCCCTTAAGCGTCTCTTTCTCTATCATGTGGTGCCTAGGACCAACCACCGCCCACTGGAGGTCTCACTGGCACCTCTTGTGGCTAAGGTATCTTCTCTTCCTTATTCTCTCTCTTCTATCCTTTATCCTTCTCAACATCTGAAAACCCTAATCTTCTTCCTTCCTTCATATGTATCTTCCTCACTCTTTCTTCTTCATTTATTTTCCTCTTCCATCATCAAGGTGTCTTTTTCAAACCTTAATCCTCTCAAATGCTTGAACCTGCCCCAAACCCTATGCTTTTACTCGTGTATTTCTTCCTTCATCTCGTACCTTCATGTCCTAGCTACTGGGACCAAAACAGACCTATGAGTTCAAATAATGAAGAAGAAAAAAAGATGCATGTAGCTTTTGGCATTTGGAAGGTAACCTGCCAATAAATGATACTTTGTGTGGGAGCACCAGTTGGATTACTCTGGCCACAATGGAATAACTATATAAGCAGAAAGCTTTTATGTGCTTTAATCTTATTAGCAATTTTAAGGGCGATCTTCATAGGAATCATTAGCAATTTTAAGGGTGATCTCCATAGGAATCAGGTTATTCGCACCTGAAGGACAAATGGATAAACAAAAAAATAAATTAGAAACAATTAATGGCTAGCAAATCAGGATCAGCATTTAGAGACATCCACCATAAATAAAAGAAAAATAGCCAAGGCCAAGAAAAAAGAAAGCACAACTTAGAAAATGCATCTGTATGTTATCTTTAAAATTAACCAAAGCATTATATCACAAAAAATAAAAAATAAAAACCAAAACCAGGAAAAAAAAGGCACAACTTAAGTAAATGCATCTGTATGTTCTCTTAAAGGAAGCATTATAGAGACATCGCGTAAATTCTTTTGCATTGTAAGAGTTCTTCAAAGAATAACTTAAAAAAACACAAGTTTTCTGAGTCTGAATCTCTGATGTTCTAAAACCAAAAGGTACAAACTATTGACAAATCAAAACCCTAATTCTCCCATTCTTTTCGATACTCCTTACAAAATCCTAAACCTCTCCATCTCATCCCTCCTTTTCATTACATTAGATTTTTTTTAAATCAATTATATATTTTTTTGCCATAATATTGTTAATTTGATAAATAACATAGTTGCTTGGAACTTGTAATTGTATATTTCTCTTATACTATGAATAGAACTTAAAAGCAACACCCTATCAAGAGTCATAATTTTTTTTTGATGATGTCAGTTCTTTGTGGAAGTCTGTTATAAAAATTCATGATTGGGGACAAAGGTGGAGGGAATGCCATGTTCCAATACACCTTTTGCAACAGTTGAAAGAGACTTGCTATTAGGATAAAGCACATTTACTTGAATTATTAGGGTATGAAATTAAAAAAGTATGTGCTAAAGTGAATTCACAAAAATTATTTGAGTTATAGAAAGTTGTTTCTAGTGTTGAAGAGAGACGTATGAGTAATTAATCTAAAAGTGTTTCTCTTCATATTCAATTTATATAAAGGAACAGATTAGTGCAAGTTCTAGATTGTGTGCATTTTAATGTGCTTAGGAGTGGATGACATTGAATCAAAAAGAACGAGGATTGCAGGAAGAGCAGTGACATTAGGAAAGCATTTACGATGTAAGTTGGAATTACATTAGATGCTCCAACTACAATATTCTTCTATTCACCTTTGCTCCCCTTTCATATTGCAAGAAATCCATACTTCATTGAACTGATTTCTCTTTACTATAATAGCTTGTGGACAACATACTTGTTGAAGGAGAAAGTATATATTGAGAGATTGTTGCATCCTGTGTTGGATATGTGGAGTGTCAATGGTGAATGGTTAGACTGATGCTCAAAGGAGACTTTTGATAAAATGTCCTGTTTTCCTAAGTAATCAACTGTGGGGGTGGGTTTAAAAAACAAATTTTTTATTGTAGCTTCTGCGAAGGAAGCTATAAGGTGGGGCCAAGGAAGTTGGTATAGGTCATCACCGATAATGCAACTTTTTGTAAAGTTATTGGTATGTTTATTTAGTCACAGTTTTCTTACATATTTTGGACTCCATATGTCATTCATATTTAGAATCTTTCATTGAAAATCTTATGTGTCGCAAAAAATAGAGATAAAAAGGAAGATATATATGAGGAACTAAAGTGATTATTGAGATTTTTGGAGATATCATCTTCGTAAAAAAGTTCATTATGAAGTATTCGATGAGGCTTGCGATGTTTAATGAGCATGTGAGGTTCAAATTACTATCCATTATTGCATGTGAAGTTCAAATTACTATTTATCGTCGATTCCCATTTTGCTTTAATAGATTCAAGCAAGTCAAACACGGCCTCCAAAAAATGGTAGTGACATGATCTTTCTATCATGAAGATGACATTGAAAAAGCAAGTTTTGTCAAGGGGAGATCATTGATGATGTTTGGTGGGATCGAGTGGATTATATCCTTACCTTTATAGAGCTTATTTATTAAATGCTTAGAGTTCTTGACACTTACCACCTATGTCTAGACTTGGTGTATTATCATGGGGGACATTGTGATAAATAAAGTCAAAGTTGTGGTATATAAGCATAATAGAAATAAGGAGAGAGAAGACTCGACAATCTACGCTGTTGTGAATGCTATTTTTGTTGATCGATGGAACAAAAACATGCCTCTTCATTGCCTATTACATACTTTATAAATTTGATGTTTTATAATACTAAATGACTTCAAGAATCTCCTGGATGGTCTTCCCTAACAAAGATGAAGAGGTTCAACATCTTCTAAGGCAGTCCTTGAAATGCTTATTCTCAATAACCAATAAAGGGAAGTTGTCATAGTGGAATTTGGAAAATTCTTCTCAAAGCAAAACATTCTTGGAGATGTGAATTGTTTGAATCATAAAACCACCATGGACCTGTTGAACCCTTTTAATTTTGATGATCATAGTTACTTTAGTGGTATAAACTAATCTTTTATCTTAAGCATGTAATGAGGTTAATCATATGGATTATACCATGAGCTTGCACATTTTTGCCAAGAGTTATGCTTGTGTGTTTTTGAGAAACTTGTTTTAGAACTCATCTGGAGTTCATGCTCTTCATCCATGATTCTTGGTTAATTTAATTTCTTCTATGTCCAGTATTTTTAACTGATCATTCTTCTATTAAATCATCATTTTGGCTATTGGAGTTCTTTAATTTTCATTTAAAATCATAGTCAATCTTTGATCTTAGTTGACCCCCCATACTCAGCCTTTCGCAGGAAGCCGATCAATTTCAAGTATCGACCTAATGCCTCTGGAATTTGGCTGGTTGGGCGGCTAGTCGAATCAGCTGATTTTGAAAATCAGCCACATGCAGGCTGGTTTCAGTATACCATTGATTACCTGAAATTTGTCCCTTCTGAAGGACATTTTGTCCTCAAGCTAACCTCCAATTAATCCTTAACTTTGGAAGAAGCCATTTTCCCTTCTTGTGAAAATTCAATAAAAGAGATTTCTCGAACCTTTTGTATTGCCCACAAATGGAGTAAGGCTTTGATCCTTCACCCACCCCATAGCTTTTTGCTAAGTTCTTGAGCGGTGAGCTGTGGTCCTTTCTAGATCAGCCACACGCCTTAAATGTCAAAACGCATCCACTTGGATTCCTTTCATTGGTCCACTTATCATAAATGTTCAAATGGCACCTTTTCATTGGATTGTTTGAGTTGAAGGCTTTACACTTAACTGAATTTTCTTCCCAGCAAAAGGAAATTGTAATACTTGAAAAAATTTTATGTTCATGCTGTCCAAGTTCTCTATTAGTTCTCTAAGTCTCTCTGTCCAAGTTCTCTATTAGTTCTCTAAGTCTCTCTCTTCTCCAGTTCTCCTCTCTGCTAATACTTGCCAATTTCTTCAAGGAGATGAAAAAGAATAGAGCTTTGAAATTTTACAGCCTGATTTGAAGTTGACTTTGGTGTTTTGATTGCAGTTTTTCATATTTCAGCTTCTTTTATATTATTTTATTCTCCATCATTTGTCTCTTATCTTCTAATTTTGATATTTTAGAACTTGAATTTAAGTTAACGTAAGTGTTTATTGGCTGTTTTTCTTGGCTGTTTTTCTTGGCTGTTTTTATATTCCAGCACTACAGTTTGCAGCAAACAAGAATTCTTATCAGATTTTGTCTTGGCAAACTTGTGCATCTATAAAGCTTCTCTTGTAAGTAAATTGTATTTTAAGCTAGTTTTATTTGAAGCTAGTTAAACTAGCTGTCTTCACTTTGTTTTTCTTTTTCTCTCAGCATGGAGACTTTGGTTCTCCATATGTGAGAAGGTTTTGTGGGTTTAGTATTTGAGCCCAGTAAAAAATCTAGTGAGGGTTTACGATTTAAGCTTGGTAAAAAATCTAGTGAGGGTTAGAGTCTTAGCTTGAACTCATGGGTAACTGTTGAGCTTGAAATAGGGAAATTGTATTTGAGTTTTTTTGGCTTTGGTTCCAAGCTGGCTTTATTGGGGATCTACTTGGGGAATGGAATAGGACAAAAGGTGCCGAATCACTATAAATCGATTGTATATTTTTACTTATTTTCTTTGTACTGTGTTTCATTTCAGTCAACATTCTCTACTTAATTTGGGGGATTTACATGCAAGATACATTATGCTTTAAATATTACGCATTCACATCCTATTATGAAATATTATTGATTTCACATCCAAAATGACTTGCAGTGATTCATAAATATTACACATTTGACACCCTATTTCTTAGTAGGGTATGAAATACATAATATTTCAAGAATAGAGTCCTGTTTGTAAATCTCCCACTCACTTTTGACTAACCTTTATCTAAAGTATTTATATAGTTAATAAATTTTAATCATTTTCAACGTAATTGGGGAATTTCTAGACAATTCAACAACTTTGATTGATTTTCAAAATCGGCCTATCTATTCTGGCTTCGCTTTTCTACACCGCCATTTCTTTATTTTCTGACTTTTAAAATCAACCCACCGAATCTATTTTGGGTTTTCAACCTTATTCCTTTGCTCTAACCTTCATCCAATTGATTTAATAGTATCCAAATGAACATTGTTGAAAAAACTATTAAACACTTATATTAATTTGGTTAAATCTTTAATATTTCCAATTCATTCTTCTTGGGAAGCCTTTGGACCATTAAGCGGTATCGGAACAATTTTTGGTGTTCTTATCTTTTTGTTTCAAGGTTAACTTCTTAGAGATGATCCATGATTATCCCCTCCACATACTGCATGATGCTATATATAAGAGATTTTTCACAAATCGACTACCCCTCTTGAAGGGCCAACATTACAACTGTTGAAAAAGAATAATTATGATATATTTGTAAGATATTGATTTTGAATTATAAGAAGTTATTAGAAAACGCATTCTTGTTTTCACTAACAAGGACAAGTTAACTCTGATTATTTGATGGTATTTGTAATTAGCAAACTTAATGGTAAGGCTCTTAATCAACTCCAATGTAATTTATCTCCAAGTGAGTTCAATTGTATTTGTATTCCATCTGTAGTTGTTATGTATGGTCTAAACTTGAATTTTCTTATGAAAGTACTAATTAATTTAAGAAATAAAAAACTAACATGTTGCAACATTACTAGTTGTATCATGCACTAACTTTACTAGTTATAACATTAAGGATACGTTTACTTGTTTTACTAATGTTACTAAAGAAATTTTTTAAAAACAAATTTACTAATGAAAATCTTGTTGGGCGTGAAATGTTTATCTAAGGATTACGATGCCAACACAATATGATCATAAAGGCTAAAGATCTATCTATTTTCGAACTCAATATGTTTTTAGGATTACTAATAATATATGAGTTAGAAATGGAAAGAAAGGAGGAGAAAAAGAAGGAAGAAGAGAACTTGAAGAAGAAAACGACTCTTGCTTTAAGAGTTGCATCTCCACCAACTTCCAATGATGACTCCAACTCAAGTAGAAATGAAGAAGAAAAAATTGAGGAAGAGACCTTCTTAGTCTCGAGGTGATTTAGCACTCTCATGAAGCTGAAAATTTTTTCACATCATCCTCGGAGTAGAACATTTAAAGGCAAGGATAAAAAATAAGGTACATCAAAGAACTAGGAGGGAGAGGTATGTGCAATAAATGTAATTAGGGCTTATCAAGCTCAATTGTCCACTCAAGGAAAGTGACTGTAAGAAGAAGAAGGCTCTTATTTCTACTTGGAGCAATTTAGATGAGATGACAAGTATTAAAAAGAAGAATGAGGTAGTCATAGAAAATTAAGAGGAGATTGCAAGTACGGTAAATAATTACCATCGTATGATGATTTAGAAGCGTCTTCATTCAAGTTTATAGATGAATATGATAAACTGAAGATTAAGTACATTTCATTAAAGAAAGTTCATCTTATATGCAACACCTTATATAGTAACTTGACTAGATTGAGTTCTTCCCACTCGGGGATATTTGGTGGGAACACCGTGCCATCAGACTGTCGATTGTTCTAGGCAAGCTCTATGGACGATTGAGACCTCAATATGTGACATCAATTAGTATGGATGGATGACCGGAGATTGATTTTGCAAATTGATCAGGATGATGAGAGGATTCCCTTTCAATATTGTCTATATTTGGGCGAGAATTTTTAAAATTTGAATTTCAAATTGTTCTAAATAAAAAAAATCAATTTATTCATTGTTACATTCTAAGACTTGTTTTAATATTGTATTTTAAATTTCAAATATATTTGATTTTTTTATAAGAATCATAAATAATTGTAATTTATCATTAAAGAATAATGAATGAAAATGGTGAAAATTCATCCATTCCTTTTTATATCTTTAAGTAGAAAAACTTTCCTTAATTTCTCTCCTTCTCTTGGCTTCGCCATCCTTGCCGTTCTTTTTGAACTAAATATTTTTCTGACTCTCATCTTCATTCTGTCTATACCAACACTGCGCTCCTCATAGTTCCGCAAGTACCTTTTAAGATCACGCAAACATCCACACACTCACAAATCCATACCTACATCAGTTGCCGTCAACCTTCAATTGTGGCTTGCTGGTGTGCCTCGTTGTATATGCGTTCTTTCCCTTTTAGCCTAATGCTCATGCCTCTCACTCAACACATCCCCTGTGCTCCTTATCCCTACCTCCCACGTAGCGCATAGCACCGCTGGCTCATACCTTGCCAGCCCCTGTGTCTCGCGAGTGACATGCTTTCCTTTAGATGTATTTGTGTCTCCATCCACGTCAAATTGCACTAGCTAGTCAAGCTGTCCGCAACATCTTGCTCTCGCCTTAGCACTTTCACCTTAAATTATATCTGAGTGCCTAAATTTCTAATAGTGGTATAATTTCTTTATGAACTTAATAATTCACTAATAATTAGATATTAATGGGAATTAAGTGCTCAACTTGATTACTCCATTTGACTCTAGAATGAAATATTATAAATTCATTTGTGCAAAAATTACTATTGTTAATATCTTGTAAGAAACCTAATTTTAATTCTGAATCTGAAAACTAATCTGTTGAATTATAATTGATAAGCTTTGTCTAATTGACAAATTATAATTTATTACACATCCAATTTACTTTTATTTTTAAAACGATTTAATTTGAGGGTTTAAATTGTTAAATTATCATATAAAATATATCTTAGAAAAATATCTGTACTTTAATTATAGTAATTTTTTAGTTAATATTGTTGAAATTTAAATTTGCATTTCATCTCAGATCTCATCCTACATCACGTTGACTTTTTGGAGCATAGCTTTTCATCCAAACTTCTTGGTCATTCTTTTTTGCATGAATTGTCCAATCCAAATTTGCTACACCTTGACACTTTGCAGCATAGCTTTTTATCCAAATATGCTAACTCGTTTTATTAAGTTTTTACTTTTCTGGCTTTTAGAAAACATAATTCAAAATACTTTGCCTTGCTTACAATTTCTAATTTTATATTTGTTAGCCATGTGTGCATTTTTTTATCCCAATTTCTATTAGTTGAAGGTTAAACAGCTAATCCAAAAATATGCCGTCTAGATTTGATATACCACTTTATTCCCTAAGGCAGCAATTTTTTTAAAATTCTTTATTTTTTTATCAGAGCGAATTATTTGAACTTTATTGTGAGATCGTTATGAATCTTCAATTCTCTTGGCCTTTCCTTTCCTTTTTGAGTATTTGGAAAAGAAAACCTTCAAAGAAACGCAACTTAACACCAATGTGCATCAACGTGAAGATTTAAAATGTATTCTAATAGTTCATTGTGAAATTCTTGTGCAACTAAAAAGGAGATCTTCATCGTGCAAATCAATTACTATCATTTCTTCTTCATTTTATTTACATTCATAACCCTTGTTAATCTTACTTTTGAAAGGCCCTACATTTTGGAGAAGGCCTATGATTTTTGTGCATTGTAGTTTTCCTAATTAAGAGTTTGTCTTTGTGCGTTCCTAAATCCCATTAAATAAGCTTTAGTAGCTTTGGTAAGTTATACGATTTTGCTAGGTGGCTGATGTAGGCATAATTTTACCAAACTAAAGTGCGCTTTAATCGCTTTACACTTGTTTTTTCTTGATTAGTTGCATAGTGATTCAACTATTTAAATTTCATAAGCATCCCTCTTATGTGCAATCTGATTCTAGATGATTGATTATTGTCAAGACCTTTGGCTTCTTGAACAACTCTCGTCTATTTTGGTCAATAATGCTATAGTAGCATTTAGTGTTCTACTTCACATGTCATTCTTATGGTAATAACATTTAATGGGCTTGTCTTTGGTGATATTCATGCATGTTTACTTCCATCATTAGTTTTTTATTGATTACTTCTTAACTATGAAGTACTGGTATGAGGCGACGATACAAATACAGTGATACGACAAACTTAAAATAATTAGAATAAGAATACATTATGATATGACACTTATATATTTATATATACGATATATTTTATTGTTATATTTAAGGTGTAAATCATATAGTAGATTAAAATAACTTAGACACCTTATTGATATAAATTTTTAAAACATCTCTTGAACTTTCTTATTGGTAAAGTAAAGGAAGCAGCAATTTGTGGATGCTAGATTTTTTCTGCTACCGTAGACTTTAGCATGCATGAAGCTCTTCGTGAGCCCAACATGTTGCTCTTTCATTTTTAATTGTTGAGTCTAAGTATGAATTGTCTTTTATGTATGAGCCATTTTCATTTTTTACTATATGAGTTAAACCGACTAATCTAACATTTTTCTCTTATTAGAAGTTTTGGAAAATATTGAATAAGTATCGACTTTTTTAAAAGAATAAAATTGAAAACCAATCACGTGGCGTATCGGTGGAATATCAGTATATGATATGGAAATGATACGAACATGTTAGACTTAATAAAGTATTAATGTTTCATGGCTTTTTGCTTTTCTGAGATGTCTTCGTTCTCTTATTTTTTGAGAACTTCATTTTTTTGTTGTAACCTAAATTTTGCAGATCCTTCATTGCTAGTGCAGCAATGCTTTTGCATTCTAAATAAGTAAAGTTTTTGTGACAATGGATGGGCAGAATATTCTGTTCCCCCTTTCATTGCAATGTCTTTGGATACTTTTGCTTGTTCAAAAAATTTCATTATTTTTTTTACTTTATGTTACATCTCCTAGATTAGAAAAATTGAGTTATTGGATCTTGCTCATATACAAAGAGAGGGAGACCAAAGAAGACATGGCAAAAAATATAAGGAGTGATCTTAATTACTTAGACTTAGATAAGAATTTGTTAATTGATAGAGCGCAATGAAAACAAAGGATTCATGTAGTCGACCCCACCTAGCAAGATTAAGGCTTAGTTGTTGTTGTTGTTGTATGTTTCATCCCCTAGATTAATTTATATTCTATAGTATTCATGATATTCCTGACCCTGCATTTGTGTTTTCTTCTTTGCACATGTATGTCATTCTGGAATGTACAATCTAATATTTCTTTTATGTTTATCATTATCCAGGAAAGGAACGACAATTTGCAGAAGCAGCTTGATGCACTTTCATTTTCAAGCAAAAGGAAGGCATCAAAGTCAAAGGTTTATGTTCATGCTTCCGACAAAGTTGGAAATAAAGATATGCTAGTTTCTGCAGATGTGCAAACTGCAGGTAAATGGTCAGCTAGCTTATAATTTGCCAAACATCGACAAACATATTTTCCATTTGTTATAGAAGTGAAAAACAAATTGCCATTTCTTGTAGGCCTTCCTTTTGGTTTATTGAGATTGGTAAAATGTTTCATTTTTTTCCGGTGTAGTTAAGTCAGCTACCTGAGAGGAATGCTATGTGCGTTCTGAGAAATTAATCCAAAGCTTTATATTACTTTCTCTTTAATTACTAATATGCTATGTTGATGGGAAATAGTGTTCGGTTGAAGATAGCTGTTGGATTCCATAGGAGAGAAGATCGGATTTGTAGTGGGGAGTCGACCTAGAAAAGAAGAGATAAACCCAATTAACAGCTTGCAAAAATTGGAAAACTGTAAATAGAAAAAGCAAATTTGTGACATGGTTCAAGAGGTTGTCTTTCATCCACAGGTTGAGTTGGAGCCGAGAATCCACTAGGTCCAATAAGGGTAGTTCCTCAGAGGATTTGACTTCGATAGAAAGAGAAGAAACTCGTGTAAGTACGTGGAGGATAAGACAAACTTTGTAGCACTGGTGGCCAAATGGCAAGTTTCTTCCATACGTCCATACGAGAAATAATGATGCTAGATTGCCAAGCTATGACCATCAAACTGAGGCACTGCCATCAGCATGCCTAATGCTTCTATCAACACACGCATTGATGGTGCCTTCATCCAATTTGGCTTTGATCATGCAGGATGATCTGTCGCCCAGGAGAGGTGCTACCACCTCCAAGAAGGTCATACCCAACAGTGCTATGTAGTTTGGCTGTCTCTTAGCCAAGGGGAGGAAGCCAAATAATTGGATCCCAAACAAGCCTCACTACCAGTAGGTTGAGGCTCCTGTTGCTAGTCTAGCTCTATCTAAAATAGGCTCTGTCTTTGGCAGGCTCTCCTTGGTTGAGGGCCCTGCTACTAAATAAAGGTTCCTTCCCTTGAAGTTATACACACAGATGCAAAGTCTTTGGAGCAAGCATCCTATGTAAAGGAAGCTAAAGCTAAAACAACTCCAATCCCCATGACGCAACTTGACCAATCTCTGCTTTATTCCCTTAGGATGCATGACTTTGAAGCCTCACTTCTTATAATCCCAAGGGGAGGAGATAAAGAACAAAAATGAATACACAACTCCGTGCCGAGGAGGTGCTTCCACCGGTGCTTGTATCCTGCCAAATAACTAAGAGAAACTTTCCGACCAACAACAACTTCGAGCCACTGAATTGGATGAAATCAAGTAGCCAACTGGGGTTCTTCGAGCGTTTTATCAAAAAATATCGAGTGGTCTCGCTGCCTAGCCTTCACCAAAGGAGGAGACAATTTCTTCTAAGATCTACTAAGTCTTCAAAACTATCAAACAAAGAAGACTGCGGAAAAAGCTGCAAAGGGAACTCATGACTGCAACTTCTGAGGGTAAGCACCAACGACCTCCACATGAAAATCCACATTGGAGAGGCTATGTCGGAAGGTCCTTTCATAATCATGACTTCAATTCACCCCTACATTACCAAAAAGGGAAAAATCTAATCGGTGAACATCAAAGGAGGCGATTCCAACAACATCCATATAGAGCCTCTCTTAAAGGTCCCGATACTATCGATCACAAAAAAAAATTAATCAAGTTAACTTGGATAACAAACACTTCTTGGATAGTTACCAACATTGTAGTAAGAGGTCTCACTAAATATAGGTCCCGAAAAAGAACCAAAAGTATGTTAACTCAAAGCATGCTGGGTTTGGTGAACATCATGGGAAGCAATCCTTTCAACATAAAATTGAAAAATCGTCCCATGACAGGTCCCAATTTGAGTTTGCTGAGTCATTTTTGAAGGGTAAAGGAGTGCAACATTCATCTCTAAAATCTTGTAACTGCTTGCCTTTCATCAAGAACTGCGGGAGGCGATCAGAGGTCAAAAAGATGGACCTTGTCAACAATAATCTTCTCCTAACTGAGGAAAATGAAACCACGATAGGAGAAGATCAAACTCTAACAACTAAAGATGGCGCCTTGGAGGAAGAAAAGCTTCTAGCCATGGAAAACAAAATCATGGATGGGGATAACATGGGAAGAGATGCCAACGATGAGACCTTGATTGGTGAATTTGATACCCTAGAAGATTACCTCAATCTACATGAAATGGAGAGTGTCGATACCCACCCACCATCAATATAGTGGGTTGTCAAAAAGAAAGACATTCCCATCTGTACATTGTGAGGAACCACAATAAGAGCATGAACAAAAGGAAACAGAACATGAAGATGAAGATTCTAACATCCCTCTTCAAAATATCTTAGAAGCTCATACCCTGATGGAAAAATGAGATCGGGCACGACAAAATGAAATGATAAGATACAAAGCTCGCTTCGACAAGATGGAAGACACTTTGGAGCACATTGTGGCTCTATGAAAGAAGGAAATATAACTTCTGCACCTATGATAGAAGAAGCATTTGTGTACGACTTAAGGTAGCTTCTAATAGGCTCAAAATGACTTGACCCTTTGCCACATGCTTCTAAAACTTATATGGCCTTAGGAGATGGGACGGGTGCCTTCCAAAATAACCCAGGCCACTCCTAAAGGTCAACTTAGTACAGAATGTTACGCTAAAGCTCAGGTCGATCAGCTAATTGAAGCAAAACTTGGCTGATCTGAAGTTGATGTGCTCTGCAAGAAGTGGTGGCATCCTTATCCCCAAGAAATGATGACGTGAAATTCTCTAATGATCATGTTAGGCCTGTCTTCAATACATTTGATGGGACAGGTGGCCCATAGGAGATATTGGGTTATTCAAAGCTGCCTGTAGTGGCAGTTTGTTAGCAGCCTTAGAGGAGCAGCATTCAAATGGTTTGCCAAGTTGCCTAACAATTTTGAAACTACATATGAAGAATTAGAAAGGCTTTTCATCTGAAGGTTCTCAAACATGAAGGAAGTAATCACTATCTATAAGGTTTCTGTTGAAACAGGAAAAAAGGGAGAATTGGTGATTGACTTTGTCAAGTGATGGAGGGCTCTAAGCTTGAACTGCGATGAGCCATTATCAGAACCCATGGCAGTCAACTTGCTATTGCCCAAGCTTAATGGGACTTTGAGGTTTTTCGTAAAAGCATCGCCAACTCCATCCTTTCAATGTCTAATTGACAAAGTGGCGACGTATGAACGCCAAAGCCTTTCCAAGTCCGATGCACCCACCGAACGTCCTAGACGAACACAATTCCAAGAAGCCAAAAAGACGAATACCAATCCTGCATGCTCATATGCCATTGATAAGGGAGAGGAAGTTGTAGATTCACCTCCTATACGATGTACTCAACCTTCATCCAACAACAATAATGAAATATTGCCTACCTTGCAAGAGAAAAAAAACAAACTCTATTCCTTCCACAAGAATGCTGTGAAGAAGCTCTTTCACCAAGCAATGAAAGCAGGATTGCTTGAGTCGCCTGAACCTAAAAGGCCAAAGGTGGTTAACAAAGTTGATGATCCCAACCGCTGCCCATACCATTGAGATATTGGTTCTAATGAAAATGGTCAATGGACTGGTGTAAAGGCCACCTAACACTGGCTTGTCTCTTATGCTAGTCAAACTCAACCTCCAAGGAAGGAGTATGTCATCTATTCTTGAGGTGGGAGACTAGATCTCCAATATCATCCATCTTATCTTTTAGGCAAGACAAGAAGGCTTACAACTTGGGATCAATGACAATGGAGGAACTAGACGTAGTGTACTTCAAACTAGGCCAACTGGGCATATAAAGTATAATTCGACATATGCCCAAATACATCCCAAATCATGCATTAATAGTAGACGATGTGACATAGTATGTGAAGATAAAATGGTAAATGATCACAAAATGTAACAAAAATGTATACTAAGAATAATTACATAATCCAAAAATTTTAATATGCAGATGTCTATTTAAAAGAAATCTGTTGATTATTACATGGTGTGCATCCTAACATGAATAGGTTGATTATTACCTATCTCAGACTTATTTTCTTGACATTTTAAATAGACATCTGCATATTAAAATTTTTGGATTATGTAATTATTCTTAGTATACATTTTTGTTACATTTTGTGATCATTTACCATTTTATCTATTGAAATCTGAGTTAAGAGTTATTTCACATACTATGTCACATCGTCTACTATTAATGCATGATTTGGGATGTATTTGGGCATATGTCGAATTATACTTTATATGCCCAGTTGGCCTAGTTTGAAGTACACTACGTCTAGTTCCTCCATTGTCATTGATCCCAAGTTGTAAGCCTTCTTGTCTTGCCTAAAAGATAAGATGGATGATATTGGAGATCTAGTCTCCCACCTCAAGAATAGATGATATACTCCTTCCTTGGAGGTTGAGTTTGACTAGCATAAGAGACAAGCCAGTGTTAGGTGGCCTTTACACCAGTCCATTGACCATTTTCATTAGAACCAATATCTCAATTTTGATAGCGTGAAAAGTTCAAAAGACTAAATTTAGATCAATGCAAAGTGATGCAGCACTGAGTTATGATTACACACTCTGTATATCAAGTAAAAGAACAGAGAAATGAGAAGAACGAGGGTAGAAGAGAAGGTATAGAAAGAAATGCAGAAGACAGGTGGATAGGCAAAGCAAGAAATCTCTAAAGAAAGAAGAAATTCAGAACCTTCGTCGTGCTAATGTGGCAAAGCAGCATAACCAATTTCCAATTTCTCAGGCTACAGTGCCAATGTGCACTAATAAAGATCTGCTCTCCCACAAGGCAATGAAAGTGAACTAAAGGGAACACTTTAATCTCATCATCCCTAACAAACGTGAGGCACATCACGCCACTTTGAAACTTATAAATGCCCTCACTGTCTTGTCGAAAAAGGGCAGAAAAAAAAGAAGTCATCAGGCTGCTAAAATCTTTCCATCAAACTCCAGCTCTGAAGTCCGATCGGTGTGCTCCAAATTCTCGCCACAGCAGCCAAATCCACAGAGTGCAGCTTCACCAGCCTCCTCTTGCTCATCAGAACTCAAGTTTGACGAAGCAGAAATTTCGCCATTCCTAATGCCATGTAGATGGTTGAGATTAATCTGAAAAATCCAGTGTAAACATGCTATAAATTATTTCCTTAATAATGCTATCACATTTTAGGTGTATCCAGCTGTTATGTTTCCCTTGAAATTATTTTTGCACTCTTGCTTGTTACTAACGTTTTTTTATTCCCTCATTTGCTGCAGCTAACACCTCTAATGTGGATAAGCCTCCATCCACAGATGTTCAACCTTTGAAGAGCAGTCACCGGGCAGTACCTGCTTATCGCAGGTAGCTTTACATACTTAAAATGCTATACAAAATATTTGTTGCTCTCATTTTGTTTCTATCACAGGGCAAAAGTCAGGGGCGTTTCCTTGCAAGATAATGATGGCAATTAGTGAGGTTTGGGTGACACGGAAATGAGCCTATCGTCTATGAATGTAGATCAACGTACTGTTTTTAATGTTTTTCCTCTATGATTTAGGAGCTTCCAATTCGGCTTGACTGAGCTCAATGTGAAAAAAATTACCGCTGGATATAAAACAGGAAAGGAAAGCATGAACCTTACAATCTCTTTCGATATTCCTTTGAGTAAAGGGTAATACTCCTGATGACATTTTATAACTTCTGTACACGTCTTTTTGGGGCTGCCATATTCTAGGAGACTGCAATAACTAATAAATATAAATGACTAATTATCCTGAATCTTTATAAAAAATCAATTGCCAAATCTGACTTTACTTGATTTGCTTGAAGGATGCTAGGACCATATAAAAATAGGTGTTTAAGCACCCTCGCTCATTTTTTTATATTATAATTTGGAGTACTAGCAGGATTCTGTGAATACTGGTCAAGTGAAACAGTTTTTGATCTCTTTTTTGTTGGGCTGAAGATCTTATGCTGTGATAGACATTATAATTAGGTAAATCCATAGATACTTTTGACGCATTATTAATGTGCTGACAAACTTTAGACCCTATATATTCAAGGATAAACTAATTAAGCTTAAACTTTTCACCTTCTCCAAACTTTTTTTAATCAATCCCTCTGAACTGTTTCATCAAGTAGGATTTCTTATCTGCTTGTGCTTGCTTCCTAGGATAAGATATCTGCGAAGTCAAATTAATAAAACCTCTTTAGATTTTAGGAATTTGGCATGATTTTATGAGATTTGTTTCCTAGCTTAATCTATAAAAGCAAATAACATGAACTTTCATCCAAAATCCCTTTGTGCTAGTAGTTGCATCAACAACAACCAAGCCTTTATCCCACTAGGTAGGGTCGGCTATATAAATCCTTTGTTTTCATTGCACTCTATTAGTTAACAAATCCTTATTTAGCTTGAAGTGTGTGAAATTATTTCTTATAGTTTTTTGTTATATTTTTTTGGGTTTTTCTCTTCCTCTTTTTACATGAGCAAGGTCCATTAACTCATCTTTGCTTACTCGGCCTATAATTTATATGTCCAAGTCATCTAAGCCGACTTTCTTTGAATTTATCCTCAATTGATATTGCTCTAATTTTTTCACAAATATACTCATTTTTCATTCTTTTATTTCGTGTATACCCACTTATTTACTTTAGCATTCTTATTTCTGTAACACATTTTATTTATATATTTTCTCTTTATAAGTCAACATTCGGCGTCATATATCATCACTAATTTTACTATTATTTTATAAAATTTATCTTTAAATATAAGTAAAATTTTTTCACACAACACACTATATGCATTTCTCCATTTTATCCATCTTATTTAGATCTTCCTAATGACATCATTATCTATTTCATTATCACTTTGTATAATCTAAAGTATTTAAAGCACTTATTTTCTTAATAATTTGATCATTAATTGTCACATCACCAATACAATTATTTCTTTCTTGACTAAATGTACATTTCATGTATTCAATTTTTAATCTACTAAGACAAAAACCTTTAGACTCTAAAATTTTTTCTCCATAACTCGAGTTTTGCCTTAGTCTTATCTCTAGTCTTATCAATAAAGAGAATACCATCTGTAAAAAATATATACCTAGGCACCTTATCTTAAATGTGTCTATTCAAGACCTCCATAATCAATACAAAGAAATACAAAGTCAAAGTTATGTCTTAGTGTAATCCAACTGTAATAAAAAAAATCCTTAATAAAATCTCATTATATTCGAACTCCTTTATATATGCCCTTAATAATTTGAATATAAGTAGTGCAAATTTTTTTTTTTAAATTCTCTAAAACACTTTCTTTGAGAATTTTATTATAAGTTTTTTTAAATTGATAAAAATTAAATGCAAATTTTCCTTTGTCTCTCTAAATTTCTCCATTAAACTTCTCAACAAATGAATAGTTTACATAGTAAATCTACTTATTTGTTCTATGATATCCTAGTATTATGATATAATTTTATGCTTGATCACTATTTCTCAAAAAGTTTAAAGTGTGACATTAATTTAAAATGTATATCCAAGGTAAGTTGTCTTTTCATCTGAGTTTGGAGGCGTTATAGTCATATATTAAGATTATGACCTGTATTCTTTTTGTAAACTAACCTAGGCAAAGTCAGACTATTTTATAGCAGTAGAAGGCATGGTCTCGATCAGGTATGGCTTTCTAAGTTTAGAGTGAAATTTCTGATGTATGTTCTGTTTTATAGACAAACATTGACATAAACAGACGTTGTCATAAAGAGAAGAAATGACCTTCATTTGGTTTCTCTGGGGAGGGGCAATTCATAAAAAAAATGCTGGGCAAGGTTGATTGTTTGCTTTTAAAAAGTTTTCAAAATATGTAAAAATAACGTTTCATATGACCGTTTGAAAGGCTCGATATTTTCGAACATTCTTCTGATTTCGTGGGATAAGTTTTCGAAGAGGTGGCCCGAATGAACCAAGGGCATCTAAAACATGATGTTCTAAAGAGTAGCATGGACCCAGTACCTTCGATGAACCTAGAGTCTTCGAAGACTCAAACCAATCAGGATAGAAGCTCCTGTGAAACTAAGATCCTCCTATCGAAGACAAATCTTCTAAGAAGCTTGATTTCGACAGAACCAGTCACTGACTCTAATCGAATATTAAACAGAGTAGCTACCAGCATTACCCATAAATACCCCCTAGTCCACTGATGAAAGGGTTGGATTTCTGAAGTATTAAACTGCAGGGCGGAGAATAGCGAATGGAGGAAGAACTAAAGACTGGTGAGCCTCTCCTTCCACTTCTGGGTTCTAAACTTCTCCTCCCTCTTTAGTGAACTCTAAAATTCGTTTTGGCCATAGCTATTCTCTAAGACTGATCCAACAAGATATATTTTAGGATCTTTGGAAGCACTATAAGGCTAACAGAGGTTTCTATGGACAAAGAGATGGAAATTTGAATTTATGAATCTCACTCAATAGTCAGAATGATAAAGATTTTAAAATGATAAAAGTATGCTTTTCTCTGGGTAATGCAACGCCAAAATTGCTTTAAATCAATAAGAAATTCCCAATGAATAACTTTAGAACTCCTGAATTATGGAGTAAATATTATTAAAAAAAGGGAAAATAATGATAAAGGACCCTATTGAATTTTTCGACACCTCTATATAGTAGACATGTTAGCACCAACTCTTGAGCCATCTCGCACCAATACCGGCCAACCTTTGAGAAATATAAAATCGAGGGTGGTCTCTAGAATCTATCAATCGTGACTCTTGGTATCTAGCCCTCATCTTGTTTCGAATGAAGCCAGAGATCTAAAATACCAAAAGCTTAGACTTGTGAAGTGCAAACTTGGTGTTTTCATTCCAATCAAGCGTTCGAGCTTGTTCTCTCATGGAAACCTGTCCAAGAGAAATCGAACTCTCTTTTCAAAGGAACCGTTTGACGAACCCATTTTTCGAACATTTTTTCATGCACGACCTTAAAAGAGATCATATTTGGGGTTGTATACATAAAATAATCTCTGTAAAGTCTATCACCACAGTTGCATGATCGAATTCATGCATTGAAGGTCATTTTCGAAGCAATGATTCTGGAAATCTCCCCTTCGAAAATACTCACTAAAAGAAGATGCTCATTTCGTTCTGGTCAAGGTAATCCTTGATGAATGAACACACTCAATTCAACATGCTACTAACAAAGCCAAAAGCTCATTCTAAGTTCTCCCCCCAAGGCTTATGATGTCTACTCGTTGATACTAGGCTATCATGCCTTTTGAAATTCTATCTCGCAAACTCAATGAGTTGGTTTAGAAAATAATAAAAAAATCACAAGTGGTAAATCCCAATTGGATAAATCTAGTGAGGAAAGCCAATATCAACAAGTTTGGCCTTAAAGGCAACTATCATAAATACGATCATCTTAGCTCCCTGGATCCGGGTCATCAATGTAATGAAGGGATCTTCCTCATTGATCAAAAGTTCTATCCTCCAACGGAGGATGGATAATTAACTACAGAGGCTTGATTTTCTTAGAAATTGTCGATCCCCAGAAACTCTGAAGTCCTGGAGTTATCATCTCCAGAGCAAAATCAACTTATCCAGAGAAGAGAAAATTCTACAAATGCAATACACACTTGTCAATTTTCTACCTCTCGAGCCAACATATTTCTGGCGACTCCATTGGGGACGATTTTTCTTTTCATTTCTGGGGAAGATTCGTTTCAGCAACCCGATAACCCGATTAAGAAAGACTAACACTTGTTCATTCAAGGTTGGATGACGTTTGTCAAGAAGCCTATCGCTATGGTTCCAGCTGAGAATTATGCAACGATTGAACTGAGGCAAGGAACCTCAATTGACATCAATGAAGCAATCATTACAACTGGTTCAGTTGGAGACTATATTCAATTTGAAACCATCACTCCTGATGACTGGTTACAAAAGTCAATAAAGACCGAAAAGAGTATCACCAGATCAGGGAATGGTCAGATCTAGAGGAGGGTAAGAACTGATGAGTAGGTTGTTATCCCATGCCTCCAATTATACATTGATGCATGTGCAAGTAAGCCCCACATCCAATGTGCAGAATTCATTCATTGAAATGTTTATTTCCAAGTAATGAAGAAAAACAAGTTGTGGCAATGGAGTTTGGAAAATTCTTCTCAATGCAAGACATTCTTAAAGATGCAAATTGTTTAGGCCATAGAGCCACCATGGACCTTTCTTGGTAAATGGTATATGGAGCTAACACTTCTTACCTTTAACATTTAGCTATTCAACTACTAAGTCAACTTTGTTCTTCATGCTGTAAAAGAAATTAGTATGTACTCTTTTATACTTCTTATGAGGAACAAAATTCACTCACAATGAGATGTAGATTTAGTGTATATATATATCAGCCTTTGACTCATGTCTAGAAGAACTCTACAATATCAGCAAGGGGAGACAAAAATGTGTTGCTGGGAGACAAAAATGTGGAATGTTGAAGGTGATACATTTGCTTCTATTGAAGATACAGGTCTGTTGGAGGTTGCCTAATTATCGCTTGATCCCAAACTTGAGATGTTTCTTTTCAATAATATTTAATGTTGAACATCAAAAGGCAAGCACTAGTGGTTTTGGATCCCACAATGCATCGTAGTACAAGTAAGTTGATATCAAACTTCATGGACACTTATTGCTTATATTTAGATATCTTTCATTAATAATTTAATACTTATATTACTTTTGATGCTAGGTTTTTCATATAGTTTGGTTAAGTAGTCTGTATGTATGATTATGTAGCTACTGCAAATGATGATGATCTTATATTTTTGATATAAGTATGTCTAAATGCATGAATAAATATTATTGTTTTATATTTGTATAATATTAATAGAAAATTTAAAAATAAATTGATTAATCCTATAAAATGCATTTAATTTTTTTATAATTTTTTAATATATATGTTTGATCATTTTTAAATTTTATTCAAATTCTAATAAATAAATAATTTTATTTATTAACTTTTCTGAGAAGTGTTATGTCCTATTTTTTAAAAAATTGATGTATCCTCGTGTTTGTATTGTATAGTGTCCTGTGTTGTATTCATGTTTCATAGTGCTCAAGTCAAAGCTAATTTGAACTCGGTTCCTTCTATTTCAAGTTTGCTGAAAATATTGTTTTTTATTAAATACCATTGTGAAATAGTAAAGCTATAGTAAAATTAACTCTGCATTTTATGAAGATTATACCTTTTCCATCACGCCATCTTTTTCTGTTGCTGTATATTCAAACCGTGAGCCTGTTCCTTGGGCCCAACCCAAACTCTTTCTTATCTACAATTGCTTCAATCTCAAATATAACTTGCTTGTATTAAGGATCATACATGTGTTTGATACTGTAGTCATATGATATTGTCAAATTCTTGTTCCACGGAAGATTCAGTCCGAAAATAAAGATGTGCTTGTCTGTACTGATTCATCTAAATTACCATATATGGAGAAGTTTACACACTTATTTTTTTCTTTTGTTGTTGTAAACAAGTCGTAAGACAAATAAGTCTATCCCTGTGAAAATTAATTTTTTTTCCCTATCGTCATGTAACTATATGTATAACGCATTGACATCCACTTGAAAATTATGGTCCTTTGAGGTTCAATTCCAGCATTCTACTTGTGCATGTCTTCTCCAGGTGAGGAATGGATAGCAGCTGCTTGTGCTCCTGCACAATTGCGAACAAATCAAGTCAGTTTCTTCGTGAACTGTTAATTTTCAGTAACTTTTGATCTTTTGTTATAGGTAATGCTTGGCCAACTGGAAACAGGTATACAAATTATCATCTTTTTAATGTTAATTTTCAGTAACTTTTGATCTTTTTAATGTTAATATTTATCACCATACATAATGTATTCTAAAGATGTGATATGATGTGAAAGTTCTTAATAAAAAAAACAAATAGCTGATGAAGATGACAGGAATATGATCAAAATGTAAATTTTGAGAACTTGCTTGTATGTAATATTGACGAATTAGTTTAAAAAAAATATATATTGACAAAATAATCATTTAATTTGTGATTTGCAAATTTCAAATGCTGTTATGTAGCTTGCTGATGCAAGCCATCAAACACTATCTTAAAAGCTCGTGAGGATAAATAGTCCAAAGTTCATATAAATCCAACTTCATAATATCATACTTCAAATATAGGACTCAAGTCTCTCATTAGCCTCAAGCAAACATTGCAATATTAGTATCACCACTGGTGCCAAACAATTGCAAGTGGAGACAATGAATGACTTTGATATTAATTGATATAAATTATGAAAAAATCATACCCTAAAAGCTAGCTTATGAACATAGAGAACCCAAGGTCATAAATTTCTACTTTAGAATTTCATACTTTTGATTTAAGATCCAACTTTCATGCCTTGCAATTGGATCATAATATAGGCCTTTTATGTTTTATGTTATCAAACAACTGGGAATTCTTTATGGGTAGAATATGTTTTTGTCGTTTCATTTAAGTTCTTAAGGTCATGTTTTCTATTTTACTTCTTGTGTTTCATCTAGGGCTGTTATCGAACTGATTTTGAGCAAGCCGAATGCAACTCGAAATCAAAAATTTCTAGCTCAGCTCGGCTCGAAATTGGTCCGAAATCGAAATGAGACATGATTTGAGTCGGCTTGACTCGAAATGACTCGATTCCGAGCTGACTCGAATTATGATTCAAATCGGCTCATATTTGTAAAAAAAATGTAGAAATATTATGTATTCAAGAGTTCAAAATTTTCGAAACGATTTCAAGTCGATTCAAAGGCCGAACAAATTCCAAATAGTTTTGAATATTTTTAACACCACTAGTTTCATCAACCTGCTTTTTTATATATCTTTTTTTCTGAATTGTTATTATTGATGATCAACTAAAATTATAATTCACATAGATTTTCTAAAAGTTAGGAAAGTCAAAAAGTATTAGCTAACATAAATACTTCACTCGAGTTTAGTGTGTGCTTAGTATGGCTTTGATCAAAGTCAAAATGTGGTTATATTGAATTTGATTGCATAGTTATCATTGACTTTTTGGATGAACCAATGAGAATTTAAGTTCTCAAAATGAACTTTTCTTTAAATCTTTAACCATAAATAGAGCTCCATGGACGCATAAAGAGATCAACACATCATGTAAAATTGCAAATTAAGCTTCAAAGTGCAAGAGAAGTGTAGAAAATTTTGTGGATCTTCTCTTTTAAGCCCTTTTCATTTTTATTTGTCCTTCTGTGAGTTTTGAGACTTTTTTTTGTGAGATTAGGTGTATTTGGGATTAGTGTTGAAATTTTGTTCTACTTTAGTGTGTGTTTGCGCTTATATTGTGATTTTTTTTCGGACCAATGTATTATGACTTTGACGATAATGAATTTTCTGTTGAAATTTGTTCTACTTTAGTGTGTGTTTGCATTTATATTGTGATTTTTTTTTTCGGACCAATGTATTATGACTTTGACGATAATAAATTTTCTTTCCTTCTCTCTCGTAGATGTAAGCTTAGAATTTTTAGTTGAATCATGTAAATTCAATGTCTCTTTGATATCTACTTTGTTCTCATTCTTTCCATTGATCATGTTTTCGTTGTGCTCCTACCAGTTAGATGACTGTTTGCTTGGAAACTCAAGAGCATCCTAGTCGTTTATGTGAAACCAATTAAATTATCCAATTCATTTTCAAGCCAAGTCAGTCAAATCACGGTGAATGGACTAATTGTCAGAGAAAGGTTTGTCCCCTCGTTACTTCAATTCCAGAAGTATCTAACCAATTATGAAGTCTTGGATCGTGCTTCATGCCTGCTTTATGTATACTTGTGGGGCCCAGGTAGCTATCTCAAGATAGTATAGCTGCTAACCTCCCTACCACAATCACTCTGCGGCACCTATCTACCCTATTTGTTCCCTTTATTTTGGGTAAATAGCATGTAAGAGAAGTGTTACATCATCCTTGTTTGCCTCCTCCTAGTAAGGGTTGCATGGGCAATACAGAGCAAGGATGCCCTCTACATCACTAGACTAACTATCCAGCTGCTTCTCCAATGCCATGGACCATCAAGCTTGTCCTTCCGCAAAATGTCAGCTTCAGAGATTAATGTGGCGAAATCTGGACCATCCTAGAGTCTAGCTCATCTCATGTGGCTAGGATAGGAGGAAACCCTTCCCCTCCTTTGGTCTTCCTACTACGATTATAAATACTAGGAATTATCGTAGAAAAGATTTTTTTGTTGGGTTCTCACAACTTGTACTCACCCTTCAAGAGGTTCATTGACGCCCTAATGGAACTTAAACTGGCTTGGCTGATAGACTCAGGACTTCTTCGAAGCACTTGTATTTTACTTTTTTGTACTCTTTTTCTCCTCTTTTTTCTTGGGCACGATCTCCCCTTTCATCGACGCCTATGAGTAACCTGCGCGCAGCTGCTAGCATAGCTCTATCCTTTCATATGTTAACATCTTTGTTACTTTTATTGAGACCTGCTAGCATGGTTGACAAAGCTCGTAGCTTCAACAATCTTCTTCCCAGGTGCCCTTAGAGAAGGAAGGCCATCGTCAACGAGGCGTCCATTTTGCAGCACGTACATCCATTCTAGGGCAACCTCCTTGGTATGACACAACGTGCAGATAGAGAAAATGTGTACCTTCATAGTAAATCTTACCAAGCAGGTGAAGACCCTTACTGTCGCCGTCACTCATGGCAACAGAGGAGCCACACTAAACTCTAACCCTTCCCAGGTTTCCATTAACTTTCACTATTGCTGCAACCCTTTAGGTAGCGGCAAGGGTGCACTTGCAGGCAAGGCCTACATCGACGTCGCTAGCTCAGGCAGCTAACAGTGGCAAGTCTATTGTGTCAGGAGTCTACACTACCCTCTGCTGCACTAGAATTCGTCGCCCCAATGATGGCTCCAATCCCTCTACTAGCTCAGGCTAGCATCGCTGCCCCTCAACAATAGTTAACCCTAGCTGGAGTTGCGCCAAGAGTGACAGTTGTTGCCAAGCTAACACAACCACCAGCAATGATGAATGGGCATCTGGAGTCGACTACTCCAGTTGCTCTGGCCTCCTTTCCCCTACGTTAATCGTAGGCGCGGTTCCCTTCGGTCCCCCCATTGTTGCCTCTACATGCCGTATAACATGGTCCTCAACATCATTGGGGGACCCATGGACCTGCGCCTTAGGGAGGCGTTTTCCATCAGTCTCAAACGCCCATTCAACATCCAAGGACTCATTCGGTCATCACTACAGCCACGGAGTAGTCGTTCCGGAGGACTTCCCCCCATAAATCGACAACCAGGTCCCAATCACCACAGTACCTAAGATAGATGCTCCACAATTTGTGGTCTCATTGTTGGTATGGATCTGGGGGACCCCCTCTATCAAACCCTTCAGCATGCCCCAATCTAGATTGACTTTCACCAGCTAAAGATCCAAACTTTCAACAACATCACGAACCTTCACAAGCACATACAACTGTTCAAGAGTTTTCTTTGCTTCGTCCAAGCAGAGGAAGCTGCCCTTTGCTGCCTAATGGCCTACTCCTTCCAAGGAGTTGGCTTACGACTAGTATGTTGGCTGCCACATTCCAAATATGGCATCCTAGACTTTCAACAATACTTTGTCTTAAATCATCCCAGTTATGATATCTAGGAGGTCGCCAATGCAAAGCCAACATCGTGTTGGATGAGATCCTTGCCTATGTTAGGGTTAGATCACAACTAGAAAATTGGATGGAAGCCAGAAAGCTTATACTCTAGTGTGTTAAGTACTTTCTTATCAACGGAGAACTTTACAAATAATCTTATTCTTGGCCCTACACCAAGTGCCTCTATCTAGAAACAACCACTAAGGTACTTAAGGAAATTCATGTCGAGGAGTGCGGCTTGGATGCCCACGGTCATAGCCTCGTCACTCGCATTCTCCAACAAGGCTACTTCTGGCCAAACATCTACCAGGACATAAGGGAATTTCTCCAAAAGTATTCCTATGCTAGCATTACACGACTTACTCAACCAATCGATGGGCTATATCTGGCCTATCAACTCATCCTAGCTTTTCACAGTTTGGGAGTTCGACATCATAAGCCCCAAGCCATAGGCTGTCAATAACTATTTTTGGATTCTCTTTGCCATGATTTACTTCACTAAGTAGAAGTTGTCCTAATAACTCAAGCTATGCCCCGTCACATGAAAAGTTCTTATTGTCCAACATCATTTACCACTACAAACAATTGTCACAGACAAGGGTATGCTCTTTGTCATTGCTCATATCAGGGACTTTGGCTACAAACACGGTATCTAACTCCTTTTTGCATCCATATGCACCCATATACCAACAGACTAGCTGAAGCCACCAACAGAAATCTGATGAACATTATTAAAAAGAGGCTGGACAAAGCTAAGAGGTGCTTAATCGGACGTGCTTCCAAAAGCCATATAGGCTTACAACATGGCCCCATCGAAAGTCACCTAGAAGTCTCTATTCCCATTGGCATTTAGCATGGACATCATCATTCCAATGGAATTGGAATTCACTACTCCTTCAAGTGGATGCAATCGTTGCATATAGCTCTCGCAATTTCGAAGAGTGGACCAAGGACAATGGCAAATCTCAACCTCGTAACTTGGACCTCGTGGAAGACTGTCGGTAACAGGTAACCCTCAAGAAGCTAGAGCACAAATGTCGCATAAAGCACTACAATAAAAGGGTGAGCCCACAAAATCTCCTCCCTAATGACCTGATTCTCAAAAAACGCATGATGGGAAGAATAAGCCTTGTTGTCCCCAAGTTGGAACTGAGGTGGTCATTCATCGTCCACAAGTTCGCCATCCCATGCCTACCACTTGATGAAGTAGATACCAAGCACGATGGAGGACAACAACTTAGATGATATTTCTACAATCAATCATATATGTACCACTATCTCCTAGCTCTAGCCTCATACCACATGTCCCAAAAAAATTCGTAGGTTTTGCGTCCTGGTGATATCCTCTCGCTGAACTCACTACATAATTAGGATGCCTAAACTTCTCCCTTGAGACCGTATGGTCTGCCTAAGCCTCCCTTTTGGCTACAATCTCATACTTTAATTTTTAGGAAGTTTCCTAGGTCTTGTATCCTAATGATATCTCCCTACCAAACTCATCATACAACTAAGACATAAACTTCTCCCTTAGACCATATGATTTGGCTATGCCGTCCATCTAGCTCAAAGTTTGTCCTCCAAAAGCTTGTTCAAAAGATACTGACTCTAACCATGTTCTAGGTACAAGCGATAAAAGGATACTCAGGTCTTGCGCCCAAGTTAGCCCCAATAACCAGGATAGCATTGAAGGCCTCCTTCACGGGTTTAGGTGTCTTAGTCATGTTGCTATCCTGGTTATTTTTTTTTTTTCGAATTTCAAAAAAAAAAAATAACCAGGATAGCAACATGACTAAGACACCTAAACCCGTGAAGGAGGCCTTCAATGGCATCCCTTTCGAATACCATTACCACAAAGGCATTAGCCTTAACTGCCCTAGGTATAAGAGGTAGGGGGCCCCTCAAGTTGTGTGTGTAGAAGAAACTCAACATCAACCGAGCCTACCACATAGCAAAGATACTTCTAGATCCTTACCATAGGGTATTATTTAGTTACATTCACTATGAATACTCCATATGGCTGGTCTCTGGACTGCTTGGTCCAGTACCCCGCCTGCACTAATTTGCATTCCTTTTCATATATGCATACAAAAAATGAAAGAAGTAATCCACACAAGATATATGCTAAAAATATTTCTTTCATTTAATTGAGAAAATTACATTCATTACAATAAAAATTATAAATTATAAATATAATTATTTAAAGGAATCGACCTCTTGGTCGAGGGAGTCTTCCTCATTGCCTTTTGAAAACTCAACTTTCTCAGTATCTCAAAAAGTTAGGGCAAGCTCTTTTCTAGAGGCTCTGTTTGGTAATAAGAAAAAAAAGAAGATTTAGTTGGAATTTTTAGTGATTTTTGAAAAATGTGTATGATGTGAAATAAAGTGATTGTTTAATGTTGGAATTTGTGTGAGATGAGATATAAAATAATTTTTTAAGTTTTTTTTAAAATAAATTTAAGATTTTGGTCATGGGTAATTTTAGCCATAATTTTTAGTCTATTGCCAAACAGGGCCAGAAGGTTCAAACAAAACTTTACGTGCATAGATTTGTTGCCTCTAAGTACTCAACTGAAGCAATCTTCTTCAAGCTTTTCACACTGAAAAATTCTTAATGGATTTTACATATTATGGTAAATTATGTGCAATATTGAAAGTCAATTCATTCAAAATGAAACTAATGTAACCAGAAATCAATGTAACAAATCTTTTAATTTTTTGTAATATATATATATATATATAGATATATATATATATATATATATATATATATATACATACATTTTATATACTTGCCATTAAGGATGAATGTGAAAAAGTAGAGATCTGAATATTTTACAACATTTGAAGCAGAAAGGCTGATAACTCAAATCAGCTCCAACAGAATTTCTACTTTGCTCAAATCAAATTCAAACCAAAACCTCAACTATGAGTTGAAGCCAATTTGTTGGACTTCGTGTTGAAGGACTTTTAAGTTGAAGCCAACTTGCTTTCACTTCCCATGTCTCATCTGTGTATGTCTGCAGGTTCTTCGGCAATACATAAAGCTGCTTCCTTGTCTGCCATCACCTCTCTTTAGCTCTCCTCTCAACACGTTCAGTAACAAGCTTTCACTCATTCATAATCTTCTTCCTCCTCATCATTCGATAACAAGCTTTCACTCACTCATGATCATCTTCCTCCTCGTCATCCTTGCCTCCAACTCAAGATTTAACTCAATCAAAAAAATTTTAATCAACTGAAATCAAAATCAATTAACACTGAACTAATGCATGTCGAACTCAACTAGATGCCAACCCAAGTTTACGTCAAGCAGCTTCCTCTTCGTATTCAAGAACAAGCTTTACCCCACACATGGTCCTCTTCCTCCTCAACGTATTTCAACTCCTTTCTTCTCTCCCTGAACATACCCCTTCTCTACTATTTCCCAAACCAACAATTTCAATACTGAAAACGTGATTTCTCCTCCATGATGCAACACTTCATCAGCACTGAAGCTAAAGATTTCATTTTTAATCCCAATCCAACAGCATTCACTTTTCCTTCTCACACGTCTCTCCTGCATCATCTTCCTGACCTTCGCCATGCTTTCCCACTTGCCCCTTGCCCCGTACATCTTCTCCATTACACTGTAGAAAGGGTAAGACCGAGGTTCCATCTCCATCATCTTCTGTGCGACATCTTCGGCATAACTCAGACTGCCATGAGTCATACAAACTTCAAGCAGAAGATCCCAAATGAATACATCAGGCTTCAAATCCATTGTCTCTATAAGTTCCATTGCCTCCTCCAGCTTTCCTGCTCGGCCCATCATCTCCACCATGGCGTAGTAGTGCTCAAGATCAGGTTTCATTCCATGTTCTTCCATTAATGAGAAAATCTGCTTTCCTTCGCGTAGCAATCCGCCAAGGCTGCAAGCTGATAAAACCCCAAGAAGAGTGATTCGATCTGGCCGGATACCACTTGCTAAAACCTCTTCGAATTTCACCAATCCTTCTTCTGCCTGCCCATTTTGCGCCAAACCCATGATCATGGCGTTCCAAGATATCAGATCTTTGAATGGGATTGAAGAAAAGATCTTGGTAGCAGATTCTACAGAACCCAATTTCATATACATGTCAAGAAGAGAACTCGAAACAATGGAATCCGCCTCCATACCCAATTTGTGAATCCAGCAATGAATCTGCGTGCCCTGATCAAGCATCCCAAAGCAGGAATTTGAGCTCAGAATGGTACCAAACGTGAACTCTGTCGGCCGAATGTTCTCTCTAAGAGCCATGGCAAAGAGCTTCAGTGCCTCGTGGACAAGGCCAGACCGAGCGTAGGCAGATGCCAAGGAATCAACGATGGCAGAATCCCATTTCTCCGATTCTGCAAAGAAACGGAGAGAATCGCCCAATCTGCCACAATGGGAATACATGTGAATAACAGCACTAGAAACTATAGAGTTTGAGAGGGCTCCGATCTTGAAGCAGCAGGCCTGGAGTTGCTCACCCTTCGCCAATTCTTCATTCTCCGAGCAGATGCTGATCATGGTGGAAATGGTAAACTCATCCGGAAAGAACCCAGAGTTCTTCATGCTCCGGAAGCAGCCAAAAGCCAAGTTGGCACTGCCGGATTTGCCGAAAACTGATATAATGGAGTTCCATGAAATGTTGTCCGGATTCTCCAAGCTCCTAAACACGGCGAAAGCATAGCCGACGAGGCCGATTTTCCCATACATATCAACTAGAGAGTTCCCAACGACGGTGTTGGAAGAATGAAAACCGCCGCGAACAGCAGACCCATGGAGCTGCTTGGCTTGCAAGGGGGAGAAGACATAGGAGGCAGAGATGGAGAGCGTGTACCCATTTGCTCTAATGCCAAGCTCCCGCATTTCGCAGAGAGTTGTTTTGGCTGATTCGACGAACCCATTGCTGACATAGACTGAAATGAGGGAGTTCCAGCTGACAATATCTCTTTGGGGCATTTTGTCGAACACCTGACGGGCTTCTGTTGTTCTACCCGCTATTGAGAACGTGGCGAGGAGGATATTCCAGGTGAATATATTCTTCGTGGGTATGTCGTCGAAGGCTCGAAGAACGACGGCGACGGCGCCGAGGCGGGAGTAGAGGTGGAGGAGGCGGTTGCCGAGGAACGTGTGGCGGTGGAGGTCGAGTTTGACGAGGTGGGCATGAATGGCTTGCGCGGCGGGGAGGGAGAGGCAACGGTCGAGGAGAAGGGACAAGGAGGAAGACAGAGGAAGATCGCCGGAGGTTTGAAGCGGAGAGCAAAATGTCATCGGCGGCTCCAAGTAGACAGCTTTGGAGCCGGTGATCATCTGAACGTGGAAGCATGGTGGGTTGGGAAGAAAGCAACCGGGAGAAACTCACTGAATCGGCCCAGAGAACCGATAATAATTATGTAAGGGTAAATTACTTTCATATTTCTAAATAAAATATAATAGAAATATTTACATGTATATCACACAAATCTTTTAATATTATACTATATACATTTTCTTCATAAAATTTATACTATAGAGTGTGAAAAAAGTGTATATCATGTAATACATGAAAATTTGTGTGGCATATGTGTAAAAATTCCAATATAATATTATGTAAGTGATTGATTTTAAAAATTTTAACATTTGCATTTCCGAATTAGACATATAAATATCAATTAAATTTATTTTTAAATTTTTTAATGTTAGAATTTTTACATTAAAAATTTAATTCAAATAAATATATTAAAAATGAAGATCAAAAAATATTTTTTATGAAAGAAGATATTAAAGATAAATGGATGAGTTACTTTCAACAATTTTTCAATGAAGATTGTAAATTCAATTGATCTTATGGAACTCTGCACCTAAAAAAAAGTAAAAATTACTTACATCAGACGTATTAGTAAAGCTGAAGTCTGTAAAGCTTTAAAGAAAATGAAGCATAAAAAGCAGTAGGACCAGATAATATCCCAATAGATGTTTGAAAGTGCTTAGGAAATGAAGGAGTTTCTTAACTCACTAGATTGTTTAATATAATTTTGAAAATTAAAAAGATGTCAAATGAATAGAGAAAGAGTATATTAGTATTTATTTATAAGAATAAAAGCGATATGCAAAATTGTGTCAATTATAAAGGAATTAAACTAATGAGTCATACTTTAAAACTTTAAAAGAGGGTGATCGAACAAAGGTTATGCCATAATACTAAGATATTAGATAATCAATTTGGTTTATGTCAGATAGATCTACTATAGAAACCATTCATTTATTAAAAAGTTTAATGGAAAAGTTTAAAGAGAGAAAGGAAAACTTACATTTAGTTTTTATTAATTTGAAAAAAGCTTATGATAAAGTCTCAAGAGAAGTACTTTGGAGAGTTTTAGAAAAGAAAGGATTTGTACTGCTTATATTCAAGTTATTAAAGACATATATAAAGGAGTTGTTACCTGTGTTCGGACACAATGAGATTTGATTAAGAATTTTTCTATTACAATTGGATTACACCAAGGCTCGGCTTTAAGTCTGTATCTTTTTGCTTTGATTATAGAAGTCTTGACTGGACATATTCAAGATGAGGTACTTTGGTGTATGCTCTTCACAGATGATATTGTCCTTGTTGAGAAAACTAAAGAGGGAGCTAAAACGAAACTTGAGCTTTGGAGGAATGCTCTAGAGTTTAAAGGTTTTTATCTCAATAGATCAAAAATTGAATATATGGAGTGTACATTTAGTCAAGAAAGAAATACTTATATTGAAAATGTGACAATTAGTGATCAAATTATCAAGGAGAGTGAGCGCTTTAAATACTTTGGATCAATCATACAAAATGATGGTGAAATAGATAATGACGTTAGCAGGATTCAAGAAGAATGTGTAAAATGAAAAAATGATTCTAGTGTGTTGTGTGATAGAAAAATTCCATCAGAATTAAGGGTAAATTTTATAAAACTGTAGTAAGACCAGTGATGATATAGAGTACTGGATGTTGATCTGCAAAGAAGAAACATATAAATAAAATAAAAGGGTAATTTCACTTAGGCTCCTGAGATTTACTTGACTTGTCACGCAGGTCTCCAATTTTAAAAACATGCCAGACAGATTCCTAAAATTTACTGTATAGGTCATTGTGATCCTTAATATTTATAAAAAATTTCCAACAGTGGTCGCGTGCGCCGCTGCGTGCGCCTGCGTCCGCGCGCGGGTCGCCGTAACGCGCGTCGGCGAAAAAGGGTACTTTCGTAATTTTAATGCAGCTCGCCATAACGCGGGTCGCTAGCGCGGTGAGCAGCCGGAGATCGGAAATATTGAAGGGTAAAAAAGGGTATTTTGGTAATTTTAATAGCGCTTAACGGATACCGTTACAGAAGGACCACAATGACCTACAAAATTGTGGACCTGCGTGGCAAATCGAGTAAATCTTGGGGGCCTAAGTGAAATTACCCCAATAATTTAATATGTTTCAGCGGTCGCGCTGGCGCTACCGCCAGCTGCGTCGCGCGGCTGGGCGGCGACTACGCGCGGCCACGCGTTTCCCGGCCACCGGATCGGATGGAGAGAGAGAGAGATAAGGGTATAATGATAATTTTAAAAAATTTTTAATAATAAAAAAATAAAAAAGGACTTATATGATGATTTTTTAAAAAATAGGAATTCCGGTATTATAATTTTAAAAATATAGACCTATGTGATAATAAGCCTTAAAGTCAGGGACCTGAGTGCAACTAGCCCTTAAAAAAATCATATCTCCCGCCGGCAGCCTCTGGAAATTATCGCAGCGCAGCCCTCTCTCACTCGTGCTCCTTCCGTGCTTCACTCCTTCGACGAGGCCGCTCGAGTCGATCGCCGCGTGCATCTTGGTATTTCCTTCTCCTCCTACCATCCGGTGACTGTTCTATTGTCTTCTATGTGGATTTCTCACAATCTTAAACAAATACAAGGATTTCTCTCTCCTTTGGTTTTCTCGTTCTTCCATGGACCACTCTATTCCATCATCTCCATCACCACTGAATCCCGGTGGCCAGCGCAGGCTGTGCACTCCATTCACCCATTTCTGCTTCCGCCCTTGTCCTCGCACTCGAACTCCACCATCCTTCTTCTCCCCCACTCTTCTCCTGCCCTAGCCATACCAGAGATTCATCGCACACTCGGCAAACAATACGCTTCTTCTCTGATATCATATACCCATTCCAATGTGATGATCGCTATCATCTTTCTACCATTTTATCTGCTGACTGATCTTTGTCGATGTATTAGTTTTGCCTCCTCTAAGTTATTGATCTTTATTGATTTACTTTCTTTAGATTGTTCCTGTCATGGATCATTGGGCTCTATATCATTTGGATTTTAAATGTAGAGAATGATAGATTATGCTTTAAACTGAATGAGGAGAAATTATTGTTTAATTTTTAAATTTATCTTTCATCTGGCTTATATTTCCCCAAATTCAGATCAAGCTTTTGTTTTTTTGTATTTCAGTACTTCTTACCTGCCTTTTTGTAGATTAGTTAGAAGAGACTGAAAAATTATAACTAGGCTAGTGAATATTTACTTGAAAATTTTGGGCTAAGTCTTCTGCATCTAAGAATCTAAGCCATTTGTGTCTTGGAATGTGATGATATTGCATGCATTGCACTTACTGGATTTATTAAGTGATTGCGAAGTAATTAATATCATCTCTTTTTTATGTTTAGATATTTGTATACGAACTAAAATCTGTTCCAATAGATTAGTCTATTAAGATTTTGAAGTAGATGTAAAAGCTCCAAATTTTGTTTGTATTTTAAGTAGAGATGATGTACATTTATATCAAAAGGCTTTCGGTTCAAACAGTTGAAACTAGCTAGCTCAAACTCAAATCAAATTGAGCCATGTTTGAGCCATGTCTGGCTCGGCTCGAACTTAGATCGTTCTCACCCCTAATTGCATGCCATGATCGGTATCTATCAATCATCAAATCTACTTTACCTGAAGATAAAACATTAGCAGGAGATACATAAATAAAAAAAATGATGAGAAAACTTGCGAACATGAGTACTGAAGTAGATATCGAACGCCATTTAGAAATCTCATCTCTTTAACGAGGCAAACCAAGGATTTGCAGAGATGAAGGAAAAGATGGAGTTTTTCGAGATTCATAGGTTGTTGGAGGAAAGGAGGTCGTCTGCTAAGGAAGGGGTACCTATGTCACCCGAGTTGCAAGAAATCAAGAGGCCAATCAATGAAGTATTCATTCACCTCAGAATAAATCTTCCCTGCTAATACCCTACATTGCTTTCTAAGTTAGATTTCTCTAGATTCTTTGGTGATGATAGTGAAGGATTGGGTTTATAGCCAAAGCAATTCTTCAGAGATGATAGAAACACCCAAGGATTGTAAGGTATCCTTTGTCTTCTTTCCAAATCCTTAGTCTCCCTTTATTTGGGAGAATGGGCATTGCATTGGCATCGTAATGTCTTGCTTGATGCCACTATCGTTGCTTAAAATGGCTTTTGCTCCGCTCGGCAGTTTGCTTACTTCCTGGATCTTCTTTTGCTTACAGCTTAAGCCTCTTCCATCATTTTGTACCACACTTCTAGTTTGGGTAATGATACAGAATATATGAATGAAAACGTAAACTCAAAGATCAGCAAATCCACAGAGCAGATTAATCATAAAGTAATGTAGAAATTTTAGAATTTAATCTTTTGATGATCAAAAAATTAATTAAATATGCAAAATTAATCCTTTTAAAATTTAAAATAAATAGAATCGAAAGTAGTTAAAAAATTATTGACTCAGATTTGGGCTCAATTCAAATTTTAAGAAATCAAATAAAGCAGAATAGGATTCAATTTCTTACAACAATTAATCAATGGTGATTAATTGCACTCAATAATAATAGTCACACATTAGAGCAATTTTGAACAAAATCTCAAGTGAGCAAAACTTTTTGTAGATACGAATAATCGACCTTAATGAATCGAGAGGAAAGATTCACCTGAGTTGAAGATTTGAGATACTGAAATGTAATTTTTCTTTAATTAGTTGTGCATCTTCTTCAATCTGCCGCCAATTGGGCTCGCATGTGGTTGGGGTTCAACACAGGGGTAGGCTCGAACAATCCAATTTTTGTGAACCTGTGCACGAGTTAGGTGCGACTCTAAGAAAGTGTTACAATCTGGTCAATAAAAACCTGAAAATCAATGGTAAAAAGAAAATAGAGAGGAGGAAAAGAAGAAATAGAGAAAGAAAAAGAAGAAGAGAATATGAGAGAAGAAAAGATAGAAAGAAGAAAGTCAATTCATTTCCAACATATTCCTATTGCAAGCTATCGGCCATTTTTGTAAGGGTTTGGCTACATAACCAGCCACATTAATATAATGGCCATTCAAATCAGTCTGATCATCTATCGATTTAGATCGAAGTAATGTAATCAGATTTCAGCCATCGACTATAAACTCTATCAAGAATAAATCAGTGGTCGATCGGGTGTCCCACCAGGTAAGCTTCTTTCTATGTTTTGCTAGCTCAACTTTTCTCTGTGGAGCACATCTTTAATCAAGAAGTGAAGTTTTATGCTCCATTTGATTCATCTCTTCCATGTCCACCTCCGTCCTTCACAGCTGACACAGTATTCCTTACTGGATCTTTTCCTCTGGATCCATGTCATTGATTTGAGTGCAGTCGTTTGTTGAGGAGGCTCCTGAAGCTTCGATAAAAGCCTAATCTTGTTCATTTACATGTTTACTCAATTGATAGCAGCACAGATACACGAAAATGCTTTACTAGAGTTGGTTAAGTTCAGAAGATCTTTAAACACCCCGGGCTTATTTATTTGTAAGGTTAAATTTAATAAGTTTAAAATTAAATTTGAATAGAGATATTTTTTTATTGAAAATTATGAATTATGTGAAATAAAGTTAGTTATTATATTGGGATATGTGAGGGATGTGATATAAAGTTAGTTATTACATTGGGATATGTGAGAGATGCGATATAAGTTAGTTATTATTTTAGTAATGTGTGTAGGATGTGAAATAAAGTTAATTTTTAATATTAAATTTTATGTGTGATGTGATATGCCTAATTATAATTAAATCAAGTTAATTTTTAACTTCCAAACAAGCAGGGCCCTAGTGCCTTATTATTCATTGCATATTCGCACAATTTTATCGGGTTGGTCCAAATAATTTGGTGGTTATAGTCTGAACATTTAGTGGATGACCTATGTTTGAAGTTGAATTCGTCAGATTTTTGTAGCTGCTTTGAAGCAATTTGTAGAGAATGAACGTGGCAAAGTAAGTGAAGAAGAACAAAATAAGGCAGGATGAATCAGAGTGGGGTTCAGAAACTATATGGATGCACTTGTTAAGAAAAGTGACATTGAGAGGAAAAGGAATACCCCAGCATTATAAATAGTATGTTCCTTGTGTTGAAAGTCAGTCAGATTTTGCGGAACAACAGCCTTGATACTGTTCAATCTCTTTGAGCATTCAACTAGTAATAGAATTGGTGTTGCACAAGAAGAGTTGCAATATTAGGATCATGGTTCCTTGGCTTCATAAGTTGTTTTTGATCACCCATTTTACGGCATCTCCTATGTTCACTCTCTAGCTCTGCCACCCTCCGAAGATGGCGAGCTTCCCCTTCTTCTAGATTTTTTAAATTTTTTACCACCTCTAAGATTTGGGAGGTGTTCTTCAGAATCTTCTCCTCTTCTCTCCTTATTTCAAACAATCTCTCTTCCAAGTTGCCTCATGACCCTTCAATGCCAAGTGCAGCCTCAAGCACAACCTGGGGAGCTCCCTCTTTCTTCTTAATCCCCTCCTCCGTCTTGTCTCCTCCCTTCCTCCTGTCCTTCTCTTCCTTCTTCTCACCATCTCGAGTGCCTACTAGAAGGAAACAAGAAAAGGAAGGTTTCGCTGTCTTAACAGGGAGAGGGGTCGGTTTTTAAAAAGTGGTCTTTAACCATGTAGCCTTGTGTAGCTGGCTTGTAGCCAAACCCTTACAAAAAGGGCTCACTTAGTTCATATTTTTTTTTTTAATTAATATAAATTTCAACTGTAAAATTTAATTTTAGTTTACATCCAACACAAATACGTATATTAGAGTTAATTTATTTTATATTTTACACACTTATTAATATTAAATTAAATTTTTCTCATTAAATCAATAAGACAAATTATTTTTTCACTTGTCCGTTCAATCCTCGAACCAAACAAAATGTTTCGGGTGGGCCAACAACTTCCTTGCTCTTCTTCTTCTTAATGTCCTTTGTTCTTTCTCTTTTATCTTATTATTGAGTTTTTCAATGTTTTTATCTATTTGGCTCATATCACCACTTGACCAATTGACTGGCGCGTGCATCTAGGTATTTCCCTCTTCTTCAACCTTCTGGTGATTGTTATACTCCTTTAAACAAATTTCTTTCTTTTATCTTTTTTTTTCTTTCTTTCATGTACTGCTCTGTTCCATCATCTCCATCACTACTGAGTTTAACTTGCTAGAGTAGGATGTGCGCTACATTCTCTGTTCTTACTATCTTTCATATACGATGAGGCAATCGTGATGCTGGTAAAAAAATTAGTCCAAGGTACTAAGTTACAAGACACTAGGATAAAATTAAGAACTTAGAATATAGACACCGTAACTAGCAAGTTAGTAGATATTATAATTCATACGAGAATTAATATTTTGTGCCTTTAAGAAAAAAAATAAGTGGGGGAGAATGCCAAAAAAATTAATAATTTATGCTTCAAACTTTAGCGATTTAATAAGAAGTAGGAATGGAGTTAGTATAATTCTTGAAAAAAGTTTGAGGAATCATGTACTAAAAATCAAAAGAAATGAGGATAAAATTATAGCTTTAAAAATTATTATCAAAGAGATAACTATTAAGATTATAAGTGTATAATATCATGTTATGCAGATATGGCTGATATGATACGTCTAGAATGGGGCACAAATGATTTGATTGAAGATTAAGCATTAAGGCAAGGCTAACTTCTTGTGAGCCATTCATATTGGCCTCTCTGGCTCAATAAGTTCATTATGTTAAATATCCAACTAAGCAGAAGAAAAGAATGAATGATTTTAAAACCTACTTGATGCGTCACATGATGATAATTCATCCTAGAGTACTATCAAGAAGGGATAATAAATTTGTTCAAGGGCTACGTCACCTTCATTTGAACTTGGTAACTTAAGTCTTTTATGTAGGGCTGCGCGCGACCACAAACGGAGTGCCAGAGCACCGTCAACAGGAGGAGAGAGGCAGCTAGCATCGAGAGAGGGATACGGAGAAATAGAGGAGCGAGAGAGAGACGAAATAAATAAAAATATTTTTGAGTATTTTTAAATTTTTTAATATTAAAAAAATGATATTTATATATATATATGTGTGTGTGTATTTTTTATGTTAAATTTTTAAAATTATAAATCTGAGTAATATTATACTTTAAATTAGAGATTGGATTTAATTTACTTGATATTTTATTATATTTGGTTCTTTTGATAGGTTTATTTTTGCATCCCATATGTTTTCATTAGGGAAAAATATGAAGATGCTTACATTTTCAAATATAGTATAGGGTCAATTACTCCGCATAAACATGTTATCCTTCAACCCTATATAGCTTTTATTTCTCCCTTTTAAGTCTCTTTCATGTAATTCATCAACCAATTTCTCTTTCCCACTATTGCATCTCCTCATCCTTCTTCTCCATCAATATTTTGAAAGTTAAAGGGAGGATATATAAAGAGATAGATGAGGGAGAGAATATATAAACAAAAAAGTCACCATAGATGATAACTAATTATTAAAGCTAATTATATTTGATACATGATGGAGTTTGTCATGAAATGAAAACATTTTATTCCTCCTAGTAAAAAATATACACATTTTATTATATATCAAATACACAACCTCTTCCTTTCACATACACACACAAATATCTATATACTACATAACCTCTAGTAGTATAAAAAATTACATGTATTTTATGGACAACTTTCAATATAATTTTTTATTTTATATCATATATTATATAATTTTTACCCAATAAATTTACCCTTTTTTTTCCTTAGATAGTGAAAAGTTTTCAAGCCAGAGGTTGAGATCATTTCCCTAATTACAAATGCAACCTAAATGGAGCCCCTGGAATAAATAAATGACTTTGGGACTTATATGAAATAAAACTGCAAAATAAGTACATATACAAAAAAAGTTGCACTATGAATGTATGTTACTCCACAAAACTACTGTTGCACATACCAACCTTATTCAAAGAGAGTAACAAAACACCATGTACAAATTCTTATTCAAAGAAAAAGACGAAAAGACTGGAGAAATATATTGGGTACGCACAATATATTATTGGAATAGCATTTTAGATTTGTTTCTCATACGATGCGAGCATTCTTTTTTTCTTGATTTATTTTTTTATAAACACATGATTTCTCAAGAGTAAGAATACACGTAACATGAGAAATAAATGTAATATACAATTTCAATAATAATATGCGCGTAAACAAACATAATTCAGGATAAAATAAATTGAGTTCTAGCCATCAAGAAACAAAAAGACGGAAGAAATATATTGCATTTGCACTTTTATTATTGAAATAATATATTAAATTTATTTCTCACGTGATTTTTTTTATTTATTCTAATTTACTTTTATATTGAAATATGTATTTCACAGAAATGAGAAATACAAGTATCAAATGAGAAACAGATATAATATATAATTTCAATAATAGGATGTGCATAAGCAATAAAGAGAAGGGGCATTTACATACATATCACTCAAAATTTTAAATATTATGCTCTTATTTAAATTTATATTATCTTATAATTTAAATTTTATAAGAAGAATAATATTTAAAATTTTTTATGGCTTGCATGTAATTATACCCAAAGAGAAATGAACTTGTTTTAGGAATCCACGAGGGCTCGTTTGAGCCCGCCCCTTTGGGCGCACCTGCACCTGACACGAAGCGCCATGTACGAGCCGAGTCTGTAGGCCATCACGAACCCCACCATTACCCACACGTCCCTCCACCGACTGACACCGCTCAGCCCCACCTTCCTCAGCACGTCCTCTCCGTACAGCGCGCAGGCTCCGTACATCTCCTCCAGGCACCTCCCCTCGCCGGAGAACTCGTTCTTCAGGAACGCCTCGAACGGATACTTGAACAGAGAAACGTAGTTCATGAACACCCAGAACGCCGGCATTGCTTCCTTCCGTATGAAGTAGCCGGAAAAGAGGAAGAAGCAACCCATCGCTCCGGAGATCACGGAGTTTCCGACGATGAAATTCGGCGCCAGAGTGCTGAAGCAGACCACCACGGAGTTGGCAGTGTAGAGGATGAGCCAGATCAGGAGGAGGAAGAAGGAGAAGGACGATGGGTTGGGGTCGAGGCCGGCGAGCCAGTAGACGGGGGCGGCGAAGAGGAGGGCGAGGATTAGGAGGAAGGGAAAGAAGACAAGCCCGTTGGCCACTACGTAGGAGGAGACCCGGTAGGTCCCGCAGGTCGTCTCCTTCATGAGGATGTCCCGCTCCTGGAGGAAGATAGGCAGGGCTTCGGTGGTGCCGGAGAGGAGGAAGGTGAGGATGAATGCGAAGAGGCCCACGCGGTCGCCGGCACCGGCGAGGTCAGGGTGGAGGTTGAAGAAGATGGAGCCGAGGACGAGGCCGGCGATGAACATCTGTATGGTGCGGAAGGCGAAGAGCTCCTTCGTACGGAATATGTTTTTCGAGAATCGGTGAGTTAGAATCGCGGTTTCGACGAATGGGTTGTTAGCGTAGTCTAATTCCGGTGGATCGCCGGCAGTGGTGGCGGAATGGTGGAGTTGGAAGAGCTGCTGGAGAGAGGAGCGGTCGTTTTTGACGATGGGTTGTTGGGGGTGAAGGGAATCGATGGAGTCGATGGCGAACTCGACGGGGTTGGCGAGGAGAGGCGGGCGGAGGCCGGCGGCTGAGAGGCGGGAGAGAAGGAGGGGAACGGTGCCGTGGTGGAGGACGCGGCCACCGGCGAGGAGGAGGACTGAACCGAAGAGCTTGACTATCCTCAAGCACGGCTGGTGGATGCTGAGGACGACTGTGCGGCCGCCGGACTCGGCCATGGTGCGGAGCATTTCGACGATCTGGAGAGCAGATGTGCTGTCGAGGCCGGAAGTGGGCTCGTCGAGGATAAGGACGGAGGGATCGTGGAGGGCCTCAATGGCGATGGAGACGCGGCGTCGCTCGCCGCCGGAGATGGCTCCTACTCGAGTGCTGGCCACGTGGGAGAGGCCGAGCTCGGCGAGGAGGGAGGCGACGCGGGGGTGGAGGGCGGAGGAGGGGAGGCCGAGGCGGAGACTTGCGGTGAAGGCGAGGGTCTCGCCGACGGTCAGGAGGGGGAAGAGGCAGTCCTTCTGGGGGACGAAGCCAGAGATCCGGCGGTGGGTTCGCCGGGAAACGGGCTCGCCGTCGACGAGAATGGCGGCCGGTGGAGCCGGCGTGGGAAGGCGGCCGGCGAGGAGCTCTAGGAGGGTGGACTTGCCCGCGCCGCTGGGGCCGACGACGGCGAGTATCTCCCAGGGTTTAGCCCGACAGGTGACGTCCTTAAGGACGTAACGCACGCCAGCCTCAGGGAAGGCGGACTCGGGGTCACCGGCGCCACCGGCGCCACCGGCGTCGGCGACGGCGTTCCCGACGAGATCATCTTCGTCGTCTCGGGTCCATATCTTCTTGAAGAGGCGGGTTTTGCGGCAGGTGTGGATCTTGTAGGTTATGTCTCTGGCTTCAATCTCGCAGCCCTGTTTTCTCATTGTGGCGATTAGCAGATGGAGATGGAGCAGCAGTGACGAAGGACTTTAACTCCTCTCCCATAGCTTAATATTACGGGGAAGACGATGATTGCCACTTTATCAGTAACTTACTTACTCTGGGATGTTAATTAACATTAGGTTTTAAAACTCAGTTTCCCTTTTACTCTCAAATTATAAGCATAAATTTCTATCATTTTAATTTTGATAGTTTTGATTTTTATTATTTTATTATATTTTAAGAATTTTTTTCTAAATAATATTATTCTTACCTAAAATGTAAGCAACAAGTTTATAATCTATCTTGACTGAAATTAAAATTGACTTGACAAAATTAATTACTTTCATCAAAACTTAAAATCATACTTAAATTTGCTTAAAATTTGATTTAGATTGGATCATAATGATTTGATTTAAAAAAGTTAATTAATAATTTATTTGTATATTTTGAGATGCTGATTGATTCAATCTGAAGCTCGCCAGAATCTGATCATGCTTGCTTTGTATCTATTGAAAATTAATGATGATGATAATAATAATAATAATAATAATAATAATAATAATAATAAGTTAGTTTCAAACTAATAGTACTTTATGATTACTTTAAAATTTTATCATGTGATTCATATTCAAATGTACAGATTAATTTTTTATTTAATTTTATTTTTAATCATTAAATTAAGAATAATCATTAGAATTTCAAATATTTGAATAAACAAATATATGAATATCTAATGTTTTTATTGAAAATTTGAAAATTAATTAAAAGTAAAATTGACTTTAATTCGAATGAGTTTAGGGCATAGTTCAAAGATATAGGAATTTCATCAAATTCTTCTCGTTTATTAGATCGACTAAAGATCAAATCATTAACAGTCCAGCTTAAAATTTGATCTATAAATTTCAAGTTATATTCACAATTTTTAGTGTTTTATTAGGTGAATAGAATTTTTTAAAATTAAACAGATTAAATTTGTGTTGTATATAATTATCATGTTCGATTGTGTTATTTATATTATATATAAGATGTTATTTAATAAATAGTTTGAGATGATAGTATGATATGATTTATTTATTAATTGAATCAAATTTGAGTCATTATTACCAACAAACTCATTGATGTTTTGCATGCATTTATTCATGTATTGCGTGCATTATATTTCTATTATTCCTTTTATTTTCTCTTTTTTTTTATAAACTGTGTACCAATAATATTTAAGTGCAAATAAAAATAAATGCAGGATAATAATATGTGTATATATTTTACTTTGTTTATAAATAATATAATGTAAGTTAAATATATTATCCTAAGAATAATATATAATTAGTAAAAATAAAAAATTGATAAAATTTTTGAATTTAATTAATTTTAAGGATTTTTATCATATATATATATATATATATGTGTCATAAATTTTAAAAATTATATTTTTATTTAAATATATATTCTCTCATAATTCAAATTAATATTTAAAACTTTTAATTTATGTAAATTTGATTTTGAGGTCGAGCTAAGGCTTTTTTCCGGCACGTCGTGCTTAGTTAATTTTTGCAAACCCTAAAATAAATTTTAATTACGGACATTAATGACAGAATTCAAACTGTTTGACGATTCTGTCCTCGGACGTCAATCTCGTGTCGTTTTCTCGAAATGCTCTTTATATTCCGTTTAACTAAGACGGCCTGCGGTGGCGTGAGGGTCCGCTCAGGGGTATTACCGTCATTCCGCCGTGAGCGTACGCACGACCGCACGGGGCGAATCCACCCGAAGATTTTATGCGGCCTAGCGTATAAAATTCGTGGCCAATCCACGCGACGATTTTATGCGGCCTAGCGTATAAAATTGTGGCCGCATAAAATTCGTGGCCAGAGAGAAGGGAGGAAATATCTGTGGGGCCGCGGCCCGTGAGCTGTCGAGCTGACGTGGCATCTCCCGGGCACACTTTGCCCACTGCTCTTGTCCCACGGCCGCCCGTGACCTCTAGTTTCAATTATTTTAAAAAATTGAAAAAAGAAACCCATTTCACACCCATTTCACACCCATTTTCCCACCCAATAAATTTAATTGAAACTTTTTTATGTTAATTCAATTGAAACTTTAATCCCTCAAACTAGAGTTTATTATATTGTCTAACAAGATTAATTACACCATACAAAAGCCATCTTTTATATAAAGTAAATATTAAAATAATAATTTCTAATCACCATAAAATGAAAAATATATAAAAATTTTACCTCCAAATTTTCCTCAAATAGATGTTAAAATATAATTTCTCCAAAAAATATAATATACGTTGTTGCTTAAATTATTTACAACTAATACTTAAAGAAAAAAAATAACGTTGTAATTTTTTGCTTTTATGTTAACATCTTGTCATCCTAATCTTTGAACAATATAGAATAGTCAGCTTACTATTAACAATAAATCCTAAAATAAAATAAAAAATATCGAGTGACGAATACCAACGAAAAAGGTAAGTTATTAGTCTCAAGAGAATTGTTCAACTTAGCAGTCATACGATTACATGATGTGAATTTGTCTGCATATTATTAGCATTATTGAGAGTCTTTATAAATTGTAAATTAGCCCGCTCGCGGAATACTGAGATCAAACGTGTTAGTTTTGCTGTTAATCATACTAAATACCTTTTTTTAGAATTTAAAAAAAAAAACTAATTTTTAGCATCTCCTAATTTTATTGGGTCTAATAAATGATGTTTTTTATCATCCTGCAGTATGAAGGAGGGCGGCTCTGTGCTTTTTAAAAAATATATATTTTACTAACAAATATATATATATATATATATATATATATACATATATATAAATTATACCTAAACTATAATTATTAAAAATTAAATATTTGATTAACGCCCATATTAAGGAGGCCAATTGAAACTCCAGTTAGAAAAATTGAGTTATTGGATTTTGCCCATGTACAAAGAGGAAGAGGGAGACCAAAGAAGACATGGCAAGAAACTATAAGGAGTGATCTTAATTACTTAAACTTAGATAAGAATTTGGTAACTGATAGAGCGCATTGGAAACAAAGGATTCATGTAGCCGACCCCACCTAGTGGGATTAAGGCTTGGTTGTTGTTGTTGTTGTTGTATTAACGCCCATATTAACTAATTCATTAAAATTACTCTACTAGGTTTTCATGAATAAAATTATAAATGTAATTATTTATTAATAATTTTAAGTTATCAATTGTGAAAAAACTTTGATTCCATGCTAATTTTGTCATGCCCCGACCCGCAAATAGATGAATTAAGCAGCGGATCAACTAGCTGAGTAACATGAACAAGAGGGGCTTCTCGACTACCGAAATGACGAGAGCCTGACCTGTTATTCTAAAAGCTTAGAGACATATGTGGTCAACAAATTCGCTGGTGGTCATTTTCTTCGTCCAACCATAGGAGTGGATTCCTCCCATAGAAGGGAGTTATAATACTCGAAGTTTTCATCTTGAGTTCAATGATTCGGGAGGCGTGTGCCTACCAAAAAAAGAATCTCACCTTATTGAATAATTAAATAATTAAGATCCTAATTTATCATTATCAATTTATTAAACTAATTTAATTTTTTAACGTATATTACATCAAAACTTATTCGTGTTTTCATAAATATAATAAATCAATCTTCTATTTATAATTATTAAACACCAAATTATTTTATTTATGTGAATTTGAAGTATAAATACACATTCTTCAAAACTAATAATTTTCATAAGATACATATTAAATTGCATTTACAAAATATTTGATACTCACTTATATAATTCATCAAAATCAAAATATAATTTTTTTTTTATTTTTTCTTTATTTTTTTTTTTACAAATGCAGACTATACATCAAACACTTGGTTGCCTATTTGCAAGCCAATCATTTACATAGAGTTGTGAAAAATATACAAAAATTGTACAAAATGTCTGAATCTAATCATTGAGTTTGAAATAATTCTTGTCGGTTATAGGCTTACCTGAAATTGAGAAAGTTGGGTCAAATTATAACTCGAGAATCTTATTAGTTTTTCTTTCTACTGTTTATATTTTAGATTCTTATGATACAACATTAGGGGAATTTAGTTCAACATTATTATGTTGTATGTTATATTATAATTCGAAATAAATAATTATAATTTGTTGTGCTAACATATTTAGATGTAAAATTTTTTATAATATCATTATTCAAAATATTTATGCAATATTTAGATATCTTGTAATATACTAGGATGTAAATATATAGATATTGTCTGTTTTGATTTTAGGAAACTACTTGACTTAAATACTTTCTATTGAATTAATTATTCCAGTACTACTAACTCAGATGAGCTTAACTATGGAGTTTCTTATTATTAACCTTATAGTTTTACTTTAAAAGACATTTCTATCATTTGGAATCATGTTATTCACCTATAAAACTTAGAGACTCTCTTTTCTTTTTGATACAGTTTGATTCATGTCTTTGCCCCTCCACCTAAAAGCTTGTTGGTAGCCGCTCCTTATTCGAGTAATTCTAATTGATTCATATAGATATAATCTTGATAATCACTTTACTCCTCTTTAGTTCCAAGTCATCACATATCTCTTTTTTTATGAATAAATCAGGGATGACAAAAAAAATAAAAAATGTCGAATTTAGGGTGATAAGAAATTGAAGCTATGGCGTAAAGCTGATTTTAAGGGATAGAATTTTTTTAGATTTTAAAGTTCTATTGATAATTTAATGAAATTTTATTAAATATGTTTAAAGAGCTAGATAATATTAAATTCTAAATAAATGTTGATATTTTAAATAAAATAAAAAACAACATACACTGAACCAAACGCTCATACTAACTAAATCCTCTTTAGGAATTTCAAATTAGTTTTAGTAAATCTTCATTGTTTCTAATTATTAAATTCTTTATATTTTTTCAGATTCTAATTAGTGCAATCATAATTCGGTTCTTTGCAATATATTTAAAATTCTAGGGAAGCTTTATCACAAAAATTAAAGCTTGTTTAATTATTTCTAGTATGAAAAATGTCAAGCATTCTCGAAAGTTTGATCTGAATATTAAAACTAAAATATTCGATTCAAGTTTGATTCGATTTCTACGATGTTCAGATGATCATCTCTTTTAATTATATATCGAACTGGCATGCTCAGATCAGATCGAGTAAAAATTAGATTTAAAAGCAAAAATAAAGTAAGGTGGACTGCTAATTGTGGCATATATTGGGTTAGAATAGCATGCCATTTCATTTTTAAGGGAACCAATACACACACCATCCATGCCCACTGCATGAATTAAAGAGAAACGATGTAGAATCACTTAAAAAAAAAAAAAATTCTTTTATTTTCATATAGACAATTAAAACTTCATATAGGTATTTTTTATAAAGATATTGTATCTTCATCTTTAATTAATTACTTACTTCATATATGTGCAATATTGTTTACACAAATAAAAAAAAATTGCGTTCAAAATAAAAAAAAAATTATATATGAAGGAAAACTAACTTTTAATAACATTTTAGTACTTAGTGTTCTGTGTGAACTGTATGTATACACACACTTTATATCACAAATAGTAGTCAAAGAGAGTAAAAATGATCGTCTAATAATATTCCAAAAGAAAAAATCTCTAGTACAATAAGCAACTTCTGGTAAGCTTCTAAGGCTAATGATAAGTGGTGAAAGGAGCTTGAGAATGAATATCTAACATCGGTGAAAAAAAAAAGTTTTAATTAAGCTATATAAATATATAACTTAATCTCAAACCGTAGAAATATATTTTGAAAAAAATCGTGAGGCTTTTTGTTGTTAAGCATATTTCAACAGAAATAGTTCTAGAATATGGGTGACTTTCTTGATAAGTATTTGCCCGAGTTATTTAATATGTCAGTGTTATAGTCAAATTTTTACAATATGATACAATTTAAGAACAAACTGAGAAATGATATTTTAAGACGAGAAAAGCACTAGTGCAAAAAAAAATTTTGATTATAAATTTAAATAACATAATTTCAATCTTTTAATATTAAATTAATAAAATCTCAGAAATGAATATCACTTATTGGTCGCTTATATAAGCTGTGTGATTCTAATAATTTTTTGGTGTGGCGAGATTGATATTTGAAATGATAATTTTAAATGCCATTTATATAATTTTATATATATGCAACCTTATCATATTATCATTGTTCTCAATATAAATAATATTAAATGATTTAAAAGATAAATAATATTAACAAGTTGTGGGGCCCCACTTGAGTGAGCTAATCCAGAAAATGTTCATAGCGGCCCGTGAACCTCCAAGGGATGCGACAACGCAGGCTTTGTCGGCCTAGGAATCTTCCAGAACGCCCATCGACTCCCGGCGCATCACAGCCGTCCCATCGACCTGGCTATCCCTACCGTGGAGATCGGCCGTTCACGGCCGTACGCCACACAGAGATGCCATCTGGACCGTCCAAAGTCTGATAAATGTGAGGATGCCAATCGGTATATGATAAGAGCATCGCATGGATGATTCAATAATGGAATTATGGTTTGCGATGGTTGTTAGCACGACTTTTAAAGATATTAATATTTAAAGGTAAATTGCATCTGATCGCCTAAAATATACCACTTTTATCATGAGCAAAATAAAACAGTTCAAAAATATAATTGATAGAAATAATATAAATATATACCTATTTAAACTTTATTTAAGCTTTATTTAAGCTTTATTTAGTTATAAAAAAATTATCTTATAAAATTAATTAAAAAAATCAATTTAATATTAAAAAAATATGTAAAATATAGAATAAAATTAATTCTAATATTTATATTTTATTAAATGTAAAATAAGGTTAATTTTTACGGTTAAAATTTATACCGAACAAAAAAAAATTTCAACGCATGTGAGCCCTTAGCATTTAATTAAATAGAATAACTATTTTATTCTACTTTTATTCTTTATAAAATAATTATTTTTAAATTTATTTTGATGGGATAATTATTTAATAAAAATTTTTATTTTATATTTCATAGAGGTTATTTTTTGTAAATTAAAAATATTATTTCAGTTAAAATCAATTTTTAGTATTTTATTCATATATGGGCTGAATTTATTATTTTTATTTCAGCAAAAACATACCATTGTCATAATTATGAACTGTGAATATTTATTCGCATGATAAAAAAGGCATTTAATCAAATATTATTATGTTGAAAAATTGAGTGATATATTTTATTTATTTAAAAATTTTATGTGTAATAAATGATGATAGTTAAATTATTAAAAAAGTAAACTACACAAGTTTTTGGTTCACATTCTTAAATCACTTTTTTTTTCATGCATCTAAATATCAGTATTATTTAATATTATAATTATCTAAATATTTTTATATATAATTATTATTTATTTAATTTAATGTTATATAATTATGAATTGCAGTATTATCTTAATCATCAGATTTTTGAAACTTTAAAGTAGTTTATTTTTAAAATCTTTACCTTAATATATTCATTATAGAATTTGATCTTCATATAGCAATATACTGTGTTGTGTCCCTTATTTCAATTTTATCTATTTCTATGACGTTGTTAATTATTTATTTATAGGACAGTAATATCTAAATATCTTAATAATTTTATAGTTATTTGATGTTATTTAATTATTTATTTATAGAATAGTAATATCTAAATATCTTAATAATTTTATAATTATTTGCAATGCTATTTGAATATTTTATCAAATCAAATTTTTTTTTTTTTCAAATAACATGTCAATGCCATGGCATTACAATAGCAATGAACCAAATCTCCCTTAAATATGATATTACAAAGAAACGGATTATTAGCGTCGCCTGAAACTGACTCTATTAATAGCTAGGCCGATGCTGATGTTTTTAGGGATGGTTTACCGATACCGCACTACCCGACTGTCGAAGAAGCGGTACTGATAATATCACCTGATTCTAAACCAACGCTAATAAGAAGTCAACGCTGCTATTTTATATTAGCATCGGCCTTAACGACGCTTAAGGTCGATGCTAATAATAACTTTCAGCATCAGTCAGGTTTGCTGTTGATAGGAATTATCAGCATCATCCTTGTAGGCGTTGCTAATTCTGATGCTAATGTATAATATTCTTATAGTGTGATAAATTTGAAAGCCTACATAAGGATATAGATCAATAAGTCTCTGAAATATATTTATTTTGTTAGTAGCAATTGATCACATAAGTCATTGACAACTTTAGCCTCACACCATTAGTGGGTGATGCTTGAATTAACAATACGAATTGATTAGATTTTAGTGGCATGTATTTATTTGTCATTTAGTTTTACATCATATATTTAAATTTTAAATGTTAATATTTATAGAACTACAATTATCAAAATGAAAATTCCCCTTCATTTTTTTGCCCTCACTAAGGTAACATGGTGAATAGAACATAATAACCAAACCTAGAAATAAAAGCTCATGGGCATTTGGATGGAGGTGGTGGAGAGCAAACTTTGGAGTCTTAAAAAGTAGAATTAGTGAAAGTTTGAGACTTATATGTAATTATTCCTTCTGAACACGTGGCCAAAGTCCAATCAAGATATGCTCTTGTACTCCTAGCGTTCTTCCAACCTTGCGGTCACATGACCTGTCAGTTAAAAAAAAATTTTAGGTTCGGGCGGCGCACATTCGGACCCCCAATCAGCTGGCGCCACGTGTGCCCGGACCCCACCTGTATGACACACAGCGCCCGCTGACTGGGGGTCAGAACATGCGCCGTCCGAATCCAAGTTTTTCTCGTCAGTTAGACATAAAAAAACTAACAAAACATTTTTTTTTATAAAAAACTAACAAAACATTAATAATCTTTTGAAACTCAACATTAATAATCTTTTATTAGATCTATAATTGTGAAGGAGATAGAATTTATATTTGGTTGACATGTTAAAAAAATATTATTTAAAATATATGTCATTATTTCTTCATTAAATTTTTAAAAAAAAATAGTTACGAATATACGATATGCAACATATTGCAATGTAGCAGTGATCTCCTTAGTATAACGAAAAAGAACTTGTTTGAGTATTATAAAATTTTGAATTTGAATCACACCACCATAATTTTTATGTGGAATCAAAATCTTACAATGTTTAGAGAATATATATATTTATATTTATATTATAACAACATCTATAGATATAAGATAATTATAATTTCATATAGTTATATTAGAATAATTAATAACACAACATTGTTTCTTTTAATTCAATAGAGAAAAAGTTTTTCTGAGGACGTGAAAAATTTGGATCGTAAAATGATTAAAAAATTGTGTTGTTAAGCTTCATAAATTACATAATATATATATATATGCGTTATGTGTATTATATGTACATATTGAATGCTCAATAAGTCAATATTATAATATTATTATGACATATTATAATTTCAAATAGCAAAAATAGAATAATTAATAGCATTATGGACATCACAAATTTTAAATAATTTAAATCAGATATTAATGTTGATAACCCAACAGTAGTGAACATATATATTTAAACTGGGTATTATATTTCAACATTAATAATGCAAATATTTATTTTTAAAAATATGAAGGAATATTGGGTGATGATACACTTTATTGATTATAAATGCATGATAAAATTATTTCTCTTCAAAGTTCAAAATAACAGAAATTAAATGATGAACATGCGCGATTATTTCACTTTTTGGGGGGATAATTGACATTTGATGAAGCAAAAGAAATATATTTATATATATTTTTTTTAATTTATAATATAGGCTGGCTCACATCAATTAGAATAAATTTTAAGGCTCCAAAATATAGCGAAGCCTTTGATTTTTAGCTTCAAGTTTAATATTATTAGATATATCCATGTAAAGTTATTTTATTTTATAATTTCAAAATTAAAATTTATAATTATATTAAATAAAACTTCAAATACATTAGGTTTTTTCAATTTTTATGACTTAATAAAATTGCAATAAGCAGATCGACGTTTGAATTTGGTAACTAGTTTATTAAATAAATCGAGTTTCTATTTTGATGTTTGACACACTTAATAAATGATCAGTCTGATACGGGTCTAACGTAAATAAGTCAAGAAAATTTGGGATTGACCCAAATCTGATTTGCTGACCCGCATTGCCTCCTCTACGTCTAGTGCTTCCAACAAAACGATATTCAATGTGGCCACAAACATCGATAAAATTTACACGAATTACATAAATCTGGTAAGTTGTGGCCTTCATTCTGTTTACTACTTAGAACTTAGAAGTCAGATCTCTCCCTTATCATTTTGTGCCAATGTAGAACTTAAACTAACCTAAAATGGTTTGTGGGCCATGCATTTCATCCAACAAGAAATGGACGGCCCATATATGAATAAAATAGCCATAAGAACTATTCATTTTTTTTTTGAAGGATGCATAAGAACTATACATTGGGGTAAACTTCTAATATATAAAATCTTTAGTTGATGGTATTGTAAATAAAAAACATGGGGGAAATTATGTACATATGACTTAAATTTTTCTATTTTATATCACAGTTAATTTTTCATATATACATACTTACAACAAAGATCTTAAAAGAATTTTCAATCTCACCTTATATTATATATATGTGTGTGTATGTATGTATGCATGCATGCCGAATAATTATTTACAAATTTTTGTATTCTATGTCATATGATTCATACATAACATTGAACTCATACAATTTTGAGATTAATTTGATAAATTAGTTGTGAGAATCAGATTAATGTGCTGTTGATTGTCAAGTATGGGCAGTAATCTCGTAGGTAGCCCATTAGGCATCGATTCTTTGAACTCCTCTAGCACAGATTGCATTTTCTTCAGTATAACCAATAGTAGTTCTTTTAGGCCCTTACTGATGAGATTTACTACCATTCTTGCCGTCTTCACATCCAACTCAAAAACGTGTTTAAAATATGTGAAGAAATAGGTTAATGTAATTAATATTTTTTTAAATGCATATATATTTTCTTCCTCATTCCAGATAGATTAAAGTTAACTTTAACAGTTCAGCGCAAAGTGGAGGCATAGTTTAAGCTAGCTTCATTATTAGGGATCACCTTGTTGACTTTATTTGTGATAAAGGCAAGAGAATATTTACAGGAAGATTGCTCCTAGCCTTCCTCTGTTTGTATCACTATGAATCACATCTAAATTATTACAACAATAAAAAAATTACCTATTAATCGAACTTCATGACAAATTTAATTGCCTCATCAAGGTCCAAGTCGTATGGTAAGTCACCAAGTCTTGAATGACTAATTGAAGTTGTTGATAGAATGAATAGCTTGTTGTGCTTCTACATATAGAAGATCATTGCGATGAGCAAATCAATGGAATTTTTCAATAAAAAAATGTACCTTATGCAAGCCTTTTCAATAGTTTTGGTACTTATATATTATTTGCTCATAGTGAAGTGGTAGGAATCTCACAAACATTAGCTTGTTAATCCAATGTGATGGGGAGCATCTCCGGTGTTGGCGTCACAAACGATAGTACATCTAGAGGAGGGGGACAATCCATATCGCTTTCCCACCTAACCTTTTTTCTTCTTTATTTGTACCATAGTCATGTGTATATGTAATATACCTTTTTATTTTGAGAGATTATTACTTGTATATTTACATGGGCTATTTTTATGGGCTTTAGGTGGGTTTAGAGTTTTGAGAGCTTTTGAAAGCAATTAGGCTAAATTTAGGCCCAATTTTCTATCCTCTACATGATAGCTAGCCTACTACACTTTCGTCTCTACTACTGGATTATTAACTCTCATTTTTGAATAATTGAGATTAATTCCCATAAATCAAGGATTTAGATCTTAGTGGTTGGGTTGAGACTATGAGGATGAAGGTGGAGAGACTTCCTCCTTATGGTTGGTGTTGTTGGCTAGCCACCCCTCCCCTCGTCTCCGTCGCCAAGTGCTTACCCCATCATCGCAGCCCTGTCGATCCCGTGAAGGGGCGAGCCCTATGTCTCACTGTTGTAGGCACTCCCCCTTCTTTGCTAATGTCATTGCTAGCTTTCGCTATCATCGCCTCTGCTAGTTGAGGTCACCTCATTGGTTGAGGTCGATGTTGACGCCACCATGAGCACCACTAGCCCCCCGTCCGGTGAGAATCCTCACATGTCTACAACCTAGTTGAGCCATCAAGGGCTCAATTACTTCCTACCTCGGCTTGCAGAGACTGAGCATAGACGCTTGACCTCACCGTCGTGTCGCGCTATTGTCCCCCTCCGCCGATTGCAGCATCTACCAGCGCCATTGAGCACCAGCCACCAGGTCGTTGCCTAGGCCAGCCTAGGAAGGGCTTAGGCATCCTATTTACTATCGCCTACTATGTCCTTGCACCATCAACACTAGTCTCCATTGCAGTTGGTGCTACGAGACACCTAGTAATTGTCATTGCGAGGAGTTTGGTTCAATGCGACTTTGATCTTGTGTTTGGTGTAGCTTCGTCTCTCTATCACTCGAGATTGCATGTAGTTGATCTGCAATGAACTGGTGGAAATTGTGCTCCCCATCTGGTATCCATTCTATCCACCCTTAGTTTGCTCATGTTTGTTGCTTAGTTCCTCTTCTCACTTGTGATTTAGATGGTTTGTGAGTTTGATTCATGAATTTAGATTATTGATTGCTTTGTTAGTTCCAATTAAGTTGCTATTATCATGTAATTATTACACTATGTTGATGTATTTTATATTTTGGGGCTATCCTTGTGAATTTGCTTTGAATATTATTTAATCAATTGCCTAAATTGCATGGATTTCTTATGTTATCATGGGTGTTGAGATCTAGATAACTTGGGGTTAATTTTCCTATTTTAATTTCTCTGTGAAGCTCACCAAATTTCACTTAAGTTTGCCCATGTAAGTCTCATTAATTTTGCATGTTGTTTCATGCAGGAAAACTCCAATAATTCAATTTCTCTATAGCTGTCCTACTAGACTAAAGCACTACCTCATTCAACTTCTCTTTACATGCTTGTTTTTTGAAATGTTAATGAGGTTGAACAACTTTTCACTAAGTTTGGACAAATTTTCAAGAGGGCCTCTCGACTACGTCCTTAAAACATTGAATTGATATCTGCAAGAATCTTTTATTAAATGAAAAGTAAGTAACGGGGAGAACCTGATTCTGTGGAGGTTGAGGCGTTGCCACTATTCCTGCATTACATCTTGGGGTCTATTAGGTAATTTCTATTGATTAGAAGCTATCTGCAAGCATCTTAGCTGCTCCGGCATATTTTGATGTTTGTGAACCTGGACGATAAAGTAGACAAACCTCCGAGACCTAAGTGGAATTATCTCTTTTATTTTTTCACGTTAGCAAGTACGAGGTATGTTGCTTAAATGAGTGATGGTCCTTTTCAGACAAAAGAGGAGGTCCTCTTCTGATGCAGAGGACCATTCACTTATGATTTATCTATGTTTGTGATAAATTTAATTAATTTAATCTAATTTTAGTGCCTTTCATCATAAATAGAATGAAGTGATAGTCCTTTTCAGATAGAGAAGAAGCCCACTTTCAAAAAGGTTGATCATTCTTTCATGGTTATTTTAAGCTCGTTTAATTTAAATTTTTTTTTTATATGTAACATAAATTTTAATAATAAAAATTAATTTTATTTTATTTTTAACATAAATATAAATATCAAAATTAATTTATTTCATATTTTTAATACTTTCTAATATTAAATTTAATTTTTTCTATTAAATTTATAAAATAAAATATTTTTTTTTATCTAAAATTTAACAATACGTTTTAAAAAGCATCTAATTGAGCTGCTAACTTTAGAATTTTTTTACTATAGACAGTTAATAACCTTAAATTTAATACTGTTGAAGAGAAAGAACAAATCATAATTTTGGATTTTAACCAATAAAAAGTTATGAATGAAATTTTTTTTCAATGATCACAAATTTCATAAATTTTAAAATCCTAAAATTTTAAATTTATAGTTTCATAAAAAGTAATTGTGATTTTTTAATTAAAAGTTTAATTAGTTTATTTGAAATTGTATTTTTTTAGAAAGTACTTAAAAAGAAAATTATGGACGATAGATGAATGAGAACGAGAATCCGATCAGATTCATCTTCAACTAGGATTCTTCTCTGGCTTGGCAGAACCGGCCCCCCACTGCATTATTGCAATAACAGCTCAACAATTTGATTATTATTGTGCAAAAAATGCACCACCATAGAGAGAAATGAGATGACAATTTTTACGTGGAAACTCGAATGTTCGGGGGAAAATCACGATACTGTCCAGGCGATTTGAATCCACTGATCGAATCTTCTCTTACAAAGCTTGATCTCTAGATAGAGACCGAATGAGTACAAGAGAGATAGAGAGAGAAGGGCAGCTCAGCCCGAGAGAGAGAGAAAGGAAGCCTCCTTAGAGAGAACAATCCCCTCCTTATTTATAACTTGGAGAGGAGGGAACATAGTAGGTTTAGTCTGCCACATCTGATACCTACTCCTGCAAAGGACGATTAGGGGTGGGCTCCCATGCTGTCTTAAATGCTGAATTGACACAGTAGTACGGAGGGTACGATCTTGTGATGTCTCTTTAGTGCAGAGACCGAGCATAGCCGCTTGACCTCACCGTCGTGTCGCGCCATTGTCCCCCTCCGCCGATTGCAACATCTACCAGCCACCACGTCGTTGCCTACGCCAGCCTAGGAAGGGCTTAGGCATCCTATTTACTATCGCCTACTATGTCCTTGCACCACCAACACTAGTCTCCATTGCAGCTGCTGCTACTAGACACCTAGTAATTGTCGTCGCGAGGAGTTTGATTCAATGCGACTTTGATCTTGAGTTTGGTGTAGCTTTGTCTCTCTATCACTCGAGATTGCATGTAATTGATCTGCAATGAACTGGTCGAAATTGTGCTCCCCATCTGGTATCCATTCTATCCACCCTTAATTTGCTCATGTTTGTTGCTTAGTTCCTCTTAAGCTGCTGTTTGGCAAGAGGCTGCTGTTGAGCTGTTGTTCGGCAAGGGGCTACTGTTGAGCTGCTGTTCGACAAGGAGCTGCAACTGTTCGGCAAGGAGTTGTTACAGAAGGTTCTAACAATTATAAACGATGTGCTAATTTTTTTTTTAAAATTCGTATTTTTTCTCTATATCAAGTGTATAATATATATACATATATATTGATTTTACATCGATAAAAATTATAATATATATATACATATATATATTTTTAAATTTTATATCTATGTAAATATAAATATGTTATAAAAATATTAAAAAATCAAATCAAGCATTAGATTTATAAATGATATTATAGTATTATATATTAATATACGTAATATGTATAAGAGATATTTTAATAAGAAATATAATTTATAATAATGATCCATTTAAATGAAAATTTAACTTAAAATTTAAAAAATGATTAAATAGAATTAAATTGGTCTCAAATTTAAAAAATTGAATTTTGAATTGAGACTAATTTAAGATAAGAAATAGATTTATGATCGAGTTTGAAATGAGTTGATAATTTCTCTTATAAATTAATCTATGCCCCTACATCAAATAAACTCTGATTTCGAGATTAAGTCGCAGTTGCTCACGTTCAATACACTACAGTATTTGATGTTTAGTGGAAATGTGAAATCATTTTTTTATGATAAAGAGTAGTTAAAGAGCCGACATAATTCGAGCTGAATTTTGATGAAATGAAAGTAATTATGTTGAAACTTTGGGATATTAAATATATGTGCCAATAGTACTTTTACCTCTCAATCCATCAATATAATTGTATAGCTATGAACATAATAGAATTTAACTAAAAATGAGTGAAATCTATGATCTACAAGGTGATTTTATGTATATACAAATCTTAGGAAATGAAACGCTAAAAAGTTTTTTTACAATTAAGGACCTCTATGTAATTAATCTAAAAATTAGGAACCCTAATGCAATTTACTCCTAAGCAAACCATGTGTTGATTCAAACCCAAAGAAACTGTATTATATAAATCTATTANATATATATATATATAAATTAAATGAATATTTATGCTTATAAAGTGAAACTTTAAATTGAATAGAATAATTTTACTCTAAAAGTTTTCGGTTTTCCCATGTAATAAATAATAAAATTGTTAAAAACTAGTAAATTTTAAAGTTTAATTAATGGAACAAGGATAAAAAGCTGATGTCAAATCAAATTATTTTAGGGACAAGCTGCAACAATCTATTATCATCATTATTGCAGCAATGGGATCTTTATATAAATGTATCTATATATATTTTAATTTATTTTAAGTTAATTAATGAAATATATGTATAGTTAACTCATAATTATTATATAATTTATAATTTTTAAAAATTTACTGAAATTTTTTTATAATTTACCCAATATTTCATGTAAGATTTTTGTTGTTGTTAAATTTAATAAATTTTTAATTTTACCGTTAACACTTCTTCAAATTTCACATTTTTATTATTACAAATTCTGTGTTACTCGCTGCCACTTTCGCCTCGCCATTATTGCCTCGTTGACTCCGCCTTGCCCCCAACGCCTCGCTGGGAGTGAGAGGGAGAGAACAGAGGTGGTGGGAATCGGTGGCCTACCACCCACCATGTAGGGGAGGGAGAGAGAGAGAGAGAGAGAGAGAGAGAGAGAGAGAGAGAGAGTAAGGAATAGGGCAGCGACCAGCAGCCCACCACCTTTGCATAGGTGTGCGTGTCTGCATGGGGAAGGGGGAGGGAGAGAGACAGGGGGCTGGCGACTTGCCACCCTCTGTACAAGCGCGCGCTTGCTCCTATGAGTGAAAAAGAAAGAAAGAGGGATGAGTTGCTGCAACTTGTCGAAGAGAGAGAAGGTGGATAAAAATAAAATTTTTAAACCTAGATGCTGACAAAAAATTATTAATAAGAATTTATTATATAATAATCATAATTTATAGAAGCTTCAATATTATAACAATTTTAAAATAGAAAACTTTCAGTAATTTTTTGAAATTTATAAATCAAATAATAATTATATATTAATTATAGGAATTTTCCAGTAATTAATTTTTTTGTATTCTATCATAAGGAGGGGTGAGAATAATATGAGTTCGAGTTGAGCTAGAAGTAGCTCAAGCTTAACCCATTAATTTATAAATCTATTTGAGCTCAGATCCATTTCAAATTTAAGCAAACTCAGCTCGACTAGAATTTATTTTTAAGCTAACTTGAATCTTAATTGAGGCGACTTAAACCTCCCACTGAATTGAGAATTGTATTACAATAAAAATGAACTAATTTTTATTAGATTTTAAATACGAGTCAATCACAACTATTGATTTGCTTAACACATATTTTATGTACTACATCTAACATTGTATTTGTAAATGTCAAGAATACCTACAATAGTTATTTTACATCAGATGATCAAAGATAAGTTAAAGCCTTTAATATAAGTATTATTTTTTGAAAATTTATATGTTAATCTTAAAAAAAAAAAAAAAATTATAGGCAGCACCTCATAAATTAAATATTTACATTTGACACCCTTTAAGTTCAATATTTATAAATGATACATCAAAAAAAATTTAGAATATGTTAACACGTGGTTCCTGCGCTGTATCCTGACCGAACACGTGGTGCCTGGCTGACCTTCACTTGACTGATTGATTTGCTGACTCGACTCTAGGTTTTGCAGGACTTTTGACCTGGTCAAACCGAGGCCACGAGGGTTCAAGCTAGCCTCGTTCACGATAATCCAAGATCTTCTCTGTAGCATAGGGCACGAGGTAACAGAATACCGCCTGTCACAATCAGCTCCACCTACCACGCTGTTCCCCGTACAAGGCGCCTATCCCTAAGACCCGCAGACCAAGAGTACGTATGCCCCAACAGTCACGAATCCCCAGAAAAGGTACTAGTATTAAATGCTATCACCTTCCTTTCACAATTTCAGGTCTCTCGGGCGATAGGCAAGCGGCGGGGGCTCCAGGGCTTACTCATCACCTATTTCACCGAAAAACCTGGGTGAAGCTACGCACCCCCACCGGCTATAAATACCGCTGAACAGTTCTCCAGTAAAAGTAGGAGGGGGATCAGCAACTGGTAACAAAGAGCGATAGAGAACTCTCTCTTTCCAGAACAGCTCTCACTGTATCAGGGCCCCAACTGAGGAGCTCCTTTTCTTCTTCTTCTTCTTCTTCTTTTCTCTAAGAAAGCATTGTACAAAACCTTCAGGGCTACCTTTTTCCTATTAGTGAATCTCTTTGCTGATCGACCGGTGGACGTAGGGGATTTTCTCCTTGAACCATCTTAAATCTCTGTGTGCTTCTCTGGTTGCTTTGTACTAATCCTCTCCTTGAGCTTTCATTAACAGGCTCACCCCCCTTGCGCGCCGCCGTCTTCCGGAACTCTCTCTCTCTCTGGTGTTTCCTGGGACCCCCACATCCTACGTCAACATCTTCTGGTGCTTTCATTGAGACCCTGGAAAGATGGTGGCCAGAACGCGTAAAACCAACTCTGCTGCCCGCAGTCTTCATGCAGGAGAACCCTCTGTTCGAGCACCGGACGACAGAGCTTCAGTTTCCACTTCCCGGCGCCACGCCGAATCTGCTTCTTCCTCTAGAGGCACCCGTGTCTCAGAACTCCAGGGGATGCTCGCTAACCTTACTGACATGGTCACCGGCCTCACGGCGCAGCAGGCCGTGATTCTCAGACAGACTCAGCTGGTGTGCGCAGTACTTCCTCTTCCGCCAGCTGCGGCAGCCCCTGTTCCTCTCGCGCCGGTAGCGGCGGTTCCTGTTCCTCCTCCGCCGGTCGCGGCGGTCCCAGAGCTGATTCCGCCGATCGCGGCGGCCCCGGCTCCACCTCCTCTGGCTGCCGGAATCCTTGCACTGGCACCTCTGATCGCACCACCCTCTATCCAATCTTCTGGTTCCTCCAGACCACCCAGACGTCTTTTCCGTTTCCAGGAGGTTCATCAAAACCCCCTTTCACCTTGTCCACTACCACAACCCGCCTTTCTTCCACCTGCTTTTCCTCCATTCCTAGCCGGAAGAGACCCCCTCTTTCCTGGCGCTCAGGCCCCTCATCACGGACCTGATCCCTTCTTTGGGCCAATGGACGGAAATGCCCCTTTTTCCGATGCCATTCGTTTGGCCCCCGTCCCAGAAGACTTCAGACCTCCCAGGTTGGAGGTCTACAAGGGCGTAACGGACCTCTGTGAGCATGTGCAGGGGTTTGACGCCATTGTCCGGTACCGCCAGCCGGACGAAGCCACGAGGTGCCACCTCCTGGCCAATACTCTGAAAGGAGCAGCGTTCAGCTGGTTTATCAAACTGCCCAGAGGTCACATCTCTTCTTACGAGCATCTGAAATGGGAGTTGATCGCTCGTTTCATAGGGCGGACCCGCATGGTCGTCTCTAACATGGTGCTCGCCAACATCAAGCAGGGCGAGAGGGAAAGTCTCCGGGATTACACCAATCGCTTTTTTGCTGCTGCAGTAGAGGCTGAAGATGTAGAGCCTGCAATGGCCATGCACAATTTCCGGAGAGGACTCAAGGTAGGGGACCTATCCAAATTTCTACAGTTGGCCAAACCTCGAAGTTACCTAGAGCTGGTGGCTAGGGCCAGTCAGTTCATGCTCCTAGAGGATGCCGAATCCTCCCCCATAGGGGTTTTCGGGGTTAGGCAAGAGAGAAAAAAAAGGAAATATCGGGGTGTCGAACCCCCGGCCACGAGAGTACAGATGGCCAGGCCTCATGACCGAGAAGAGAGACCTCGACAGACTCAACCCCCGAAGCTTTTCCTCTCTTGGCCGCTCCTCTAGATTTACGCGGCGGCCGTTAAACAGGGCTGGATCCGACCAGCTAGACCCAGACCGGCGCCGCCGCCTGGAGTGGATCCCAACAACTATTGCGAATTCCATGGGAACTATGGGCACAGACTTCACAAGTGCCAAGGTCTCAGGATCCTGCTTGAAAAGCTAATGAGCCAGGGCAAGCTAGAGGAATTCATACAGATGGCCCCAACTTTCACCGCTGCCCAGAAAGAGAAGGCCCCCGAGGTTGCTGAAGCCCCTGCAAAGACCTTGCCATATACCGGCCCCAGTTAAGCAGGGCGACCATACCCTCCGGCCACCAGGACGATCAATGCTATCTTTAGCATTGACCCTACTTCTCACCGCCAAGCAGCAGAAGTTGGCGGTATCTCCGAGCAACATGCCTCTTCTATCCCCCTTACTTTCTGCAGCAAAGATCTTCCCCAGCAGGGCAACCTACATCACGACCCGATAGTGGTCATTGCCCGCATCGCCAATTTCGATGTCCGGCGGGTGCTCCTCGACTCCGGGAGCGCCGCCGATATCTTATTCGAGTCTGCCTTTCTCCAAATGGGACTCAAAGAGACTAACCTCCTCCGCGCTGAGACCACCTTACTCGGTTTTTCTGGTGAAAGGGTCCAACCTCTAGGATTCATCCCTCTACCCGTCTCCTTTGGTGACGATAACGGCCACGCTCTGAGTATGGTCAACTTTGCAGTCATCAAGGCTAAATCGGGCTACAACGCCATCCTAGGGAGGACAACCCTAAACTCCTTCGGGATGGTGATTTCCACGCCCCACCTATGCGCGAAGTTTCGGACCTCCAGCGGTGTTGTCACCATCAGAGAAGACGCCAAGCAAGCTACCCGGTGTTTTCAAATAGCGGCGCAGCTTGTGGTCGATCAAATGGATCCTAGAGAATCCCAGCCGGTCATACTGCAGGAAGGGGTCATCGACGTAGCCCTAGGGGGTGAAGATTCTTCCAAAATTATAAATATTTCATCTTATCTAAATGAAAAACAGCAGGCAGAAGTTACTGCCTTGCTTTCGGAGTATATCGATGTCTTTGCATGGTCTCCTGAAAATGTTACAGATATGGACAGGGCTGTCTGCGAGCACCACTTAAATGTATCTCAGACCACCTCCCCTGTTGCGCAAAAGAAGGGAGTAATGGTGGGGGAAAGACAAGACGCCATCAAAGAAGAAATCAGCAAGTTACTTGGGGCAGGCTACATCAGGGAAGTCCAGTACCCCCAATGGCTAACCAACATTGTTATGGTGAAAAAAGCTAATGGGAAGTGGAGAATGTGCGTAGACTTCAGGACGTTAAATCAGGCCTGTCCTAAAGATACTTATCCTCTCCCCCGTATTGATACGATGGTAGACCATACCATTGGGTATAAGGTTATGAGTTTCCTGGATGCTTTCTCAGGGTATCATCAAATCTGGATGGCCAAAGAAGATGAGGAGAAGACAGCCTTCATTACCGACTACGGCACTTACTGCTACAGAGTTATGCCTTTTGGCCTCAAAAATGCCGGTGCTACCTATCAGCGCATGATTGACGCAGTCTTCAGGAATCAAAGGGGGAGGAATCTCGAAGCTTATGTAGATGACGTTCTAGTCAAAAGCAAAACCTTAACAGAACATCTTGGTGATCTCAGGGAAACGTTCGACACTCTCTGAAGGTACAACCTTAAGCTTAACCCTGCTAAGTGCACCTTCGGCGCTGCTTCAGAAAAATTCTTGGGATATCTGATCTCTGTCAGAGGGATAGAGGCCAATCCCGATAAAATATCAGCCGTTCTAAGCATGCCCTCTCCGAAGACGGCGAAAGAGATCCAAAAGCTGGCAGGGCGGATCAACAGTTTGGGCAGATTTATCTCAAAAGCCGGCGATCGATGTTCCCCTTTCTTTCGGTGTTTGCGCAATAACAAGAAAGGACAATGGGACAGCGAGTGTGAAGCTGCCTTTACTGAACTGAAGAAATACCTAACCTCGGCCCCAATATTAGTAGCGCCAAAGGAAGGTACGGTCCTATCTCTTTATTTGGGTGTGTCTGACACTGCGGTTTCGGCGGTCCTCCTAGACAGCGAGAAGGGGGTTCAACATCCCATCTTCTATACCAGTCACATCCTCCTAGACACTGAAAGTCGGTATCCAACTTTGGAGAAGCTCACTTTGGCCCTCCTGACGACTGCTAGGAAACTGCGGTCCTACTTTCAATCCCATACTATTCAGGTTGTCACAGATCAACCGCTCCTAAAGATATTGCATACTCCCGAGGTTTCAGGAAGATTACTCAAGTGGTCTATCGAACTGGAAGAGTACGACATCAGATTTGTTCCACGAACAGCCATCAAGGCTCAGGCCTTGGCCGACTTCGTCGCTGAGTTTTCTACGATGGAACCACCACCCGCCAAAACCTTGGCGAACCTCTGGTCACTCCATGTTGACGGTACATCCGGATCACAATCCCAGGGGGCTGGGATCCTCTTAACCAGCCCAATGGGGGCTATGCTTCATCAGGCTGTGACGCTTCAATTCAAAGCAACGAATAACTAGGCAGAGTATGAAGCCCTCATAGCGGGATTAAACTTCGCGCTTAGCATGGCCGTGAAGCGCATACAGGTGTTCAGTGATTCCCTGCTGGTCGTCAATCAGATGAACTAGACGTTTGAGACAAAGAACAAGGTTTTGAAGAAATATCTGCAACTGGCCAAGTCCTTAATCTCTCTATTCGAGGATTTCTCCCTGACGCACATACCCCGAGAAGAGAACCAGGTGGCAGATCGACTTGCGAAGGAGGGGCTTCCCGGCCTCCGCCGAACTCAGGTATTCGAAAGGCCTAGTTTTGAATGCGCTGAAGTTTCTGCTGAAGAACCACCCCCCTGCTGGATGGACAAAATCTTAGACTACCTGAAGAATGGGGTGCAACCGGACAACCGACAGGAGGCGCAGAAGTTGAAGCTTATTTGCGCCAAATACACCCTCGTCGACGGAGAACTCTACAGGAGATCCTATGCCAAACCCCTTACCAAATGTCTACGGCCAGAGGATGCCTTAAAAGTCATGGAGGCGGTACACCAAGGGGAATGCGGAACACACGTCCGCGGCAGAAGCTTGGTTATGAGAATCCTACGCCAAGGATTCTTTTGGCCCAATATTCATAAGGATGCTCAAATATTTCTGGAGAAATGTTCTCAATGCCAATACTACGCTGACATGCAATGGCAACCTGCAGGTTACCTCAAACCTATCAACTCATCTTGGCCCTTCGCTATTTGGGGGCTGAATTTCTTAGGACCAATGCCTACGGCCGTGAAGGGCTACAAGTGGATACTAGTTGTAGTCGACTACTTTACAAAGTGGATTGAAGCTAAGCCACTTACTCAGCCCACTGCTCAAAACGTCGAGAACTTCCTTTGGGCCAACATCGTCTGCAGGTATGGCATACCAATGGTAATTATCACAGATAACGACACCCCATTCGCCAATCAAAGAATCCATGATTTTTGCGGAGAGCACCAGATTAATCTCAAATACGCCTCTGTGTGGCATCCTTATACCAACGGGCAGGCGGAAGCTGCCAACAAGAACATACTGAATATCTTGAAGAAACGCCTAGACGGTGCCAAAACCCGTTGGCCGGAAGAACTACCTGGTGCCCTCTGGGCGTACAATACAGCTCCTTCCGAAGTTACTCAAGAATCCCTTTTTTCCCTCTCGTTTGGAATGGATGTTGTCATACCAGTTGAGCTGGAATACCTCTCTCCTAGAATAGAGGCTGCAGCTAACTTCGAGCCCGAGACTTTGCAAACATGGGCAGACGAAAATAATGATTCATGAAGAGTTGACCTGGATCTCTTAGAGCAAAAAAGAGAACTGGCCGCACTAAAACGCTTGGAGCACAAGCGACGGATAGAACGATACTACAACCGGAAGGTTTAACCCAGAGCTTTCAATCAGGGAGATTTGGTCCTCAAACGGCGACTTCTCGCCGGCAGCAATTTAGGGATTCCCAAACTTGAGCCAAATTGGGAAGGTCCTTACATCGTGCGCGAGGTTGCTGGGCCAAATGCTTATTACCTTATGACTTCTGAAGGCACTCAGATCCCCAGAAGTTGGAGTGGGGACGACCTGAAGAAATTTTACGCATAGTCTCTTGCTACAGTTCATCTGGGTGCTCTGTATTTATTCATTTGTACAGGTTCAATTGAGGGATTCGTTTATGCAGAATTCAAACACCAAATTCGGGGTTTATTCTCAAACAATCTGGGCTTCTTTATATTGTTCGGGGGTTCATATTTCCAACGTGCTCATAGCAAGTGATCCTTATATACTTGGAGATATATATATATATATATCGACCTTAGCGTCGCTCAGGTATGATCTCAGAACTCAAGTCTCAATCATCGTGCCCGAGGTTCCGGACCTCGAGCACAATGAGCTCACAGCTAACCTTCACTAATACGGTGATCATTAAGCCTAGTAGCGCCTGGCAGGCGGGGTTTCCTACAAACATCTGAGACCCTTCCGTAAGCCCATCTGGCCAGCGGAAGGTCCGAAGGCCTACTCGTAACCTTAGGGCAGTCCCTGATATCGATTCACGATACAGGTCCCCCCTAAGCAGGGTGCCTTCGCTTCCCACTAGGATATCTGCCATTCCAAGAGGGTCAGCCCCTGCCTTATACATCGTACACGATGTTGCAGACGCTCAAGTCCTTTTGGCATTGGGTCAGATAACTCTCCCTAGGCAGGATCTCCACTACTATCATTACTTTTTCCTGTGCAGGTTTACGAGGGAGTATCTATAATCTTATTAAAGGGGATCCTTGAGGTCAACCCTTGTCATAAGTACAAACATCTTACACGATGTTTCAGACCTTTTGGTACTGGGTTAAACAACTCCTCCCTGACTGGACCCCTCTCATCATCGTTGTTCCCTATCTACGTGAATTTTTGAGAAGTCTCAAATTAAGTTTGGATCATTCTACGTGGTTCGAAACCTCTATTCTATTGAGCGGTTTTCTCAGAACCGGTCAGAACATCTCAAATTCATGCAAAGGTGCCTATTCATTACATATGCATCAAAGTAAAACAGGTATGAAGAAATAATAACTCTTTTATTGCTGTCAAAAAGTTACAAGTTACAAAAATCATTGCTCTTACAAGGAAAATGGGCTACCCTCTGTCGGCCCTATCCAAGAGTCTAAATACTCGATGGATAACCTCGTTAGATAGGTCAAAACCTTCTTCCTTGTAAGTAGGAGCGACGGCCATGCAGTAATCTTCCCCGCTTGAACTAAAGCGGAGGTCAGTCCCTCCCATGACCGCCTGATCCCTTCTAACCTTAACTTCCTACAAGGTAAACTCGTCTTGTAAGCCTCCACAGCAGCCAGGGACTTCTCCAAAACGATAGTTTCTTGCTGACCGGAGACTTCGACGAGCTTCTCCTGTAGGGCTTTATTATTTGTTTCCGCAACGCCCAAGGCAGATTGACAGGCCACGAGCTCCTTCTGCACCTCGGCCTTCTCCTTCTGCAGCTCGGCCTTCTCCCTCTGCATCTCGGCTCTTTCCTCCTGCAGTTTGTCCCTCTCCTCAAGCAGCTGGGCTTTCTCCCCTTCGACGGCACCAAGCTGTGAAGACTTCACTGCAAGTTGAGAACCTAGCTCCAGCGCTTGCTCCTCTGTTCTCATTGCCCTATTCAAAGCCAAAGGTAAACGAGCAAGGACCTGCAGCAGGTAAGGACAAGCCAGTTAGCAGAATCAGAGTGGTTGAGGAAAACTTAACAAGGGATCCTTACCGTAGCTTGTCTGTTCGCGCACCCTGAGTACAGGTCTGGTGTGAAGGCACTCTCCATCTTCTCCTCCATGTCCTCAGACACCAAACCACCCCCGAGGGCTAAACCTACCTTTCCTCGATAGGTTCGCCCTTTATTATCCGACGGTACGGTGACGACGGTCAACCTTCTGTCCACCCCGATTGTCCTCACCGCCATCCTTACACCGTCGTCCCTGAAGTAACCGGTGAAGTTCGTACTAAAAGGGGGCTCCACACTTTTCTCCCATTTGTGCGGCTCCCTGGCGGCGAAACCCCCCTCTTCTTCGCCCCTTGCTTTCTTTTTTGGGGGCTCCGGCTCCGAATTCCCAGAGTTACCTCTTTTTTCTCCGGGAACCTTCTTGGGAATTAACTCCGGGTAGGACTCTCCCACCTTTTCCTGGCCTACAGTGGCCTTATTGCTTTCCCCCTTTCCTCCTATGGTAATCCCCGCGGCTTCCTTGGAGATTGCCTGGGATTTTGTGGCTGGCATGGGTTCCTTGCCTTTTTCTGTGTAACCCAACTCAGCCAATGTCTTCTTGTCGTCTGCAGCATCATCAGGAGAGGACACCACATCGACGATGGCTCCACCGCAGACCGGCTCTGGAATCTCAACCTCCTCTCCTTCCCCCCCTACGGCAGCTTCTTTGCCCAGTTGGGTTGCGGGAGGATGCCCCCTCCTGGCTCTCTTCATCAGCACTGTGCCGAGAGGGGGATCAACCTCTTTTAGGACGCTGTATCCCAGCGTCTTGGCATGTAAGGATATATCATTCCTTACATGCCTCAGAAAATCCTTGAGGGGCCAGCTCCGCCCCTTCAGCCTCCCCAGATTCCTTAGGGTGTCCTGCCCTGCCATCCACTTAACATCCCCGTAGGCCTCAGGGGGGCACACCCCAGGCGTCAGAGGGATCCCCAAATCACCTCCGACAAAGAAGTAGTAGTCCCTCCAGTCGGAATGGGAACTACTCGCTCCCGAAAACATAGCCTTCCTCGTCTTCGCCCTCAACGCCAAACACCCCCCATACCCAGGTACCGTCATCCAGCTAAACAAGCTCCTAAACAGCATCAGAGACCACGGTATTCGTTCAGCTTGCAGCAGCTTCAGGAATGAGTACATATAGGCTATGGCGTTGGGCGAGAGCTGTGCAGGGACGAGTTGGAAGGAGTTCAGGATTTCCCTGAACTCTGGTTGTGGCGGTAGGAGCAAACCGTACTCCACTTGAGCACGGTAAACACACACCGACCCCTGGGGGGGACGGTTCGGTCGAAGATCGGCGGAAGGGGGGATAATTGTCACATTAGTGTTCCCTCTGAAGCCCCTGGTGGTGTTGAGCACCTCGTGCTCCATCAGGAGACTCTCCTGATAGCTTGAATCTTGGTGGAATTGGGTGGCTAGTTCCTCCCACTTAATGTCTCCTCCTCCCATGGTGGACATTCACTTAGGGCGAGACGAGGCTCTCTCCCTCCCTTCTTTTTGCTTTAGGGTTTGAAGATGAACAGAAGCGACAGCCGCTCCTCACGGACGAGTTCTCCTTTTAAAAGGAAAACAGCCTCGCCCCTTCGCCTTCCAGCCGTCTGATCTCCTTGATCAGAGCGCGGACGCAATCAAACCGCCCGTACCCTCTGACAATTCCAGGAATCAAAGTGACGCACGGGTCTCAAAGTGGCGCACAGTTTACGAAGCGTCACTTCTCCCCATCCCATCATACGTCATCTACAGAATCCAACCATCGCGCACGATGGTTCGAGGTAGGGTTATTATCTCCTATGACCTATATCCTACCATCGTATACAACGGTTCAAGGGACGGTCATTTTTTCTCTTACGACCGGTACTCTATCGTGCACGGGGATAGCTATTTCATCTTTTTACTTAGAAATTTTTCTTAATTCATTTATTAAATCTTTATTTTCACTTATGAATTCATGTTCTCTTTTCACCAACTTCGTGATACCTGTCTCAAACACGAAAGAAAAGACATACAAAAGAATTCATTCACAAGTCTTTGAAAAGGAAAAATATATTTCATTGATGATAAAATTTGTTACAAATCTATCTTTGTCCTCACATGTTTCTCTCATAAGTACAGGAAAAGAACAAAGATAAATACAAGGCTTCAGAACTTAAACACCTGGTCTGATAAATTCAGACCTCTTAACCGGGGCCCCGCCTCCTCGAGGTCTCCTCTTCTCTGAGTTCTTTCTGCAGGTTGTTCATCCGAAAAATACATCCTTCAGATGCCTCAGAGAGAAGGATCCTCCAGGTCTCCTTTACCCTGGGTTCCTCCTCAAGGTTGTCCACCCCAAAAATGAATCCTTCGGGTGCCGCAAAGGAGGAGAATCTCCCTCTTCCTTACCCTCTTCAGGATGTAAGGATGAGGAGCTAGTTGAGAGGAGAAGCAGGTCACTTCTGGCTCCCTGGCCGATCCTGCGGCTGAGGAGGAGGAAGCGCTCGCCCTGACCAACTGGCCTCAAGAGGAGTAGTCTGACCTTCTTCAGGAATTACCCGGGAGGGAGCTAGCTGATGCCCCCAGCCTGCATAGGACCTTGGTGGAGGGATCTCTTCCGGCTAGTGACCCTCGACATCGAAGAACCTGTCTGGCCCTCCGGGGCCACAAAAAGGAAGAACCGCTGGGCTCCTAATGTTCTCCTGGTTCAAGATACTCACATCAACCAGTGTCCGCAACAGAGCATCAAAGGCGTCCTGGCTCTTCACATGGTGGCCCACCGGTGAGGCACTGATAATCTTCACTGCCCTCCTCACCGCTTCCTCCAGGTCCTCCATACGTCGACCTCACCACCCAGAGCTGTTTTCCACCAAGGCCCGTAGGCAATAGACTTCAGACTTCAGCAACTCCTCCCGGCGATGAGCTTCGAAGACCGCCTCCTTCGCCCCCGTTGAGGCCTCCCTGGCCTCGGCGCGTTCATCCCTCAACCGCTTTCCTTCCTTCCTCAAAACCTCCTTCTCATCCTCCAACTCTCTTATCCTTTTTTGGAGGTCCTTGACATGAACGGAGTGGGCCAGATTGACATCCAACAAACTGCGATGGAATTCCCCCTTCGCAATCTCACTTTTGTTAACCCACTCCGCATTAACCTGGGCTAGGGAAGCTAACCTATCTTCCATTTGGTACATCTTTCCCAATTGCCCCTTCTGATCAGCCAAAGAGCGCTCTGTAGCTTGAGACAGAGAGCCCTCCAATTCCCTTACCTCCCGAAGGCAGCGGGCCTCCACATCCTCCTTGCCCTTTAGAGATTTTATCACCTCCAAAACTTCGGAGGTGTTCCCCAAGATCTTCTCCTCTGCCCGCCTTATCTCACATAATCGATCTCCCAGCATACTCCAGACCCCTTCAGTACTAAAGGTAGCACTGTGAGCAGTTGGGAGGACCACTCCCTTCTCCTTAGTCGCCCCCTCCATCTTGTCTCCTGGCCCTTCAATGCCAGGAGCTCTTACAGGGGCAGTAAGGAGGGACCCTTCCTTCTCCTCCTTGGTGCCTTCCTCCTTCTCACCCTCCCTATCCTTCCCTTCCTTCTCCTCATCACCGCGGAGATCTAATGGAGGGAGAGAAACGAGGAGAGGTTTCCTTTTCTTCTCGGGGGTAGGGACTGTGACACCTAGGGAGATGGGACTGCAGATCGGCAGAGGGGACTTCTTCACACCCTCTTCAGAAACTCCAAACCTAGGAAGAAGCCGCTCGATCTCTTCATCCTTGAGAAAAATCTTCCCAGGGACCAATCTCTCCCCTGTGGCCGTCTCGCTTACCATGGCCACTTCCTTCAATTCCCTGGCCTTTTGAGACGGCTTGACGGGAGAGTCTGAGACAACCACCACCTCAGCTGCTTCCACGTTCACCGCCTCTTGCACAGACTCCAACGCCTGCGTCAGAACGCCGGCAACCTTGGCCACCAGGACCTCTTCCTCACCAAGAGCCACGACCGCGGTGACCGATGTCTCCGGCCTTCTCTTCAGGGGGGTCCACTTGTTTCTTTTTCTCCGGAGGAGGGACCTCCAGCAGGGCTTCGCCTGTTCTCCTCTTCTTGAAGCTCAGCAAGGCAGTCCATTCACCTCCTTCCTCCATTTTCTTTCCCTGGCGATTTTTCGCTCTCACAGGAGAAGATTTCAGAGGGCGCAAGGATATGAACCGCCAGGCGCCGCCTCCTTTTTATCCTTGCTGGCCTTGGGCAGCTCGTCCACCTTCGCGACGGTTCGCATTCTAGGACCCATATTAATATTCGCGCCCTGACAATGCGGGGGGCTGATGTTAACACGTGGTTCTTGCGCTGCATCCTGACCGAACACGTGGCGCCTGACTGACCTTCACTTGACTGATTGATTTGCTAACTCGACTCTAGGTTTTGCAGGACTTTTGACCAGGTCAAACCGCAGCCATGAGGGTTCAAGCTACCCTCGTTCACGATATTCCAAGATCTTCTCTGTAGCATCGAGCACGAGGTAATAGAATACCGCCTGTCACAATCAGCTCCACCTACCACGCCGTTCTCCGTACAAGGCGCCTGTCCCCAAGACCCGCAGACCAAGAGTCCGTATGCCCCAACAGTCACGAATCCCCAGAAAAGATACTAGTATTAAATGTTATCACCTTCCTTTCACAATTTCAGGTCTCTCGGGCGACAGGCGAGCGGCGGGGGCTCCAGGGCTTACTCATCACCTATTTCACCGGAAAACTTGGGTGAAGCTACGCACCCCCACCGGCTATAATTACCGCTGAATAGTTCTCCAGTAAAAGCAGGAGGGGGATCAGCAACTGGTAACAAAGAGCGATAGAGAACTCTCTCTTTCCAGAACAGCTCTCACTGTATCAGGGCCTCAACTGAGGAGCTCTTTTTCTTCTTCTTCTTCTTCTTCTTTTCTCTAAGAAAGCATTGTACAAAGCCTTCAGGGCTACCTTTTTCCTATTAGTGAATCTCTTTGCTGATCGACCGATGGACGTAGGGGATTTCCTCCCTGAACCACCTTAAATCTCTGTGTGCTTCTCTGGTTGCTTTGAACTAATCCTCTCCTTGAGCTTTCATTAACAGGCTCACCCCCCTTGCGCGCCGCCGTCTCTCGGAACTCTCTCTCTCTTTGGTGTTTCCTGGGACCCCCACATCCTACGTCAACAGAATATAATAGTATTATCTATAAATTTGCATCCAAAATAGGTTGGAATAGGAGTTTGCTTATAAATTTACGTTCAAAATAAGGAGCGTTGTCTGTAAATATTTGATTTAAAGAAATCCTTCTATAAATTTTTTTTTTTAAAGATGACAGATATAAATTTTTTTTTAATGAAAAAGTTATATGCAAGTGTTGCTACTTACTTTTTTGAATTGAAAAATATATATCACTTCTGTATCGCTTCAACTTAGTTATCTGATAATTACAGATTTAACATTAATTTTTCATAAGAGATGACAACAAGTATTATTAAAGGCAAATTTGTGACAACTGATGCAAAGGATTTTTATCCAGTTATTAATTTCGTCATGTTGGATTATAGCTGACTAAAATCTGCAACAATATCTTGTTAAAAGATTTTTACATATTTATAGACTCCAAATTCAATTTAAACAAATTAATTGTGTCTCAAGTCATTAAACAATAAGAATAATAATGAAAAAATTATTAATAATGAAAAAAATATTAATAATGAAAATTATTAGTGGTAATAAAACTATGCAAAAAAAAAAAAAAAAAACTATGATAGTGAAACTTTACCTGTTTGGTATATATAAATAGGTTAAATTACAAATACACACAATATATATATATTTATTTATTTAATCACTAATACTCAAGTCATACTATTAGAATTGAAAATTAGAGCAATTTAGAAGTGGTGTCTCTTTGGTATTCTCTATGTCAAAATAAAATAATCCATTCAATTACGTACCAAAGTGAGTCAACAGTTCAAATTATTAAGCTTTAGGTGCTAGGCCGGACCGGGTCGACCCGAATGGTAAGCTTTTCTCCATAACAAATAAAAAATTTTTGAAGCCTTTAGGTGCTGGGCCGGTTTAAAGGAATAAGATGAAAATTTTATTATAACTCAAACCCTAAAATTCTCGGATCCGATAGGATCAGGTCGGGCGGGTCCCCAGGCCCGTGCCCAGGTCTATAATAAAGTACTTTTTGCTAAGAATAATAATTCCCTGTGTATTGCAGTTATACCGTCTAATTAGAATAAATAGTTCAACTAATAAAAAAATTTCTATCAATCCAGAGTTTAGAATTGCTTTCTATCAATCTGTCTGCACATCATTAGTTGATCACATGCAAACTCCACTTTACATGCGTATAGATGATTGAGACGAGAAGTATCATATCCAATGCTATGAGTATTGGTCTTCTTTAGATTAAAGGGGCGTTTGATTCGTTATTATTTTAGCGTTATATTATGTAATTTAGATGTCATGATATTTAGATATTATCTTTTAAGTAATAATTTTATAATTTAATAGAAAATTATTTATAGATATTATTAAATTAAATAATTACTTTTTCTATATAATATAACATAACGTCAAGATAACATTGAACTAAACGCCTCCTAAATTAAATTTAGAATTAACCCGTTAACTCGAATTAACCCGTTAACTCGAATTAACCTCAAATCTTATTCGTTCCTTTGCATTGCCGCGGCACGGGGTCGGCGTCGAGTCTCGACGGTCGATTTCCCACGCAATCTCCATCGTGATGCCGTGTGGGCCCATGCAGGCCGCGGGGGCCACCGCCTACAGCACGCTCGATGACCGACACGTGTCCTTCTCGGCCCCTCAGCGGCCCTCTCTCTCCTCCTTCAGTCCTTCTAGTTCTAGAGGTGACTCCCGCGACCGGCAACTATTTCCGGTTCTCTCTAATATATATCTGTAATTCAATGGTCTCAGACGATAGGCGAAACCCTTGTCGGCGTCAACGCCTGATCTCTCCGCCTTCTCGCTGACTTTCTTTGGTGTTCGTCTACTACGAAGGTGATAGATCATTCTCTACTTTCGATTTCTAACTGTTCTGCCCTGCTGAGCTTTCGATTCCTCTGCTGATCGATGTGATATGCTTATGGTTTCTGTTTTTATTCTGATGTTGTACTTGCGTCTTCCTGTGGTTTCCTCGTGCAATTCTTTCCCATTTTTTGATTTTTTTCAACCTTGTTTTTTTTGCATCAGTTTCGGTGCTTTAGATTTCTGGTGTCGATTTTGCTGTAGGAGCTAGGGATTGTTTAACCCTAATTGTGTTTCTGGTCTAGCGATGAAATCACCTTGGTGGTGTTCTCTTCGTCTGTCGTTTTCTTCCCTGATTAAGGTTTGGGGTTTTACTGATTAGTTGGGTTCTATATTTGGTTTTTAGGGATTTGGTGGAAGAATGGTAGGAGGCAGGCCTGCAACAGGGAACTTGGACGTATGGTTTAGAAGCCTTATGGTTGCGGACAGCAGAGGCAAGGTGAACTCTGCAGCCGCCATGGCCGGGTGGAAAGACCTTCCAATGGAACTCCTGTTGCGGATTCTTTCTCTTGGTGATGGTCGGATGATTATCGCGGCTTCAGGTGTGTGCACAGGATGGAGAGAAGCAATTAAGTTGGGGCTTTCTCATCTCTGCTTGTCATGGTGAAGCTCAACTTTGGAATTTGTTAATCTTTTTTTTTAATAAATCAGTTATTCTGAGCTTAAAATCATACGCAGTTAGAGTGATCACGCCCATTTTTAATTAATCCGTGGAATGCATTTTACTTGGAATAGAAAAATGAGGATATGAGTTGTATGATGAGTACGGATTCAGCGAGCAAAAAGAGCTTTTGTATGAACTTTTGATCTGATGACTACAGAAAAAGGTGAAATTGTTGCTTGACAAGCCATTTCTATTAATAAATGACTAATTATCTCATATTTGTTTTATAACTATGATAGCTTCCAATCCAATTAACTTGTTAACATATAACTGAAGGACATAGAATATCAAAGGCTGGTTTGGTTTAGGATTATAGCAAGTGAGCTTTTATTTGATTAGATTAGCTTAGATGAAAAAGTTGTTTTTTTATCAGTGAAATTATAACTTATCTAATCTAAAAGTTGTTTGATTGTTGGATTAATTTTAGCTTAAACCAATTTGAACTGTTGGTGATGAGGTGTTGGATAGATGTCAACAACCTTTTGGAGAAGCAGAGGCAAAAACCATCTAGATCCCCGTTCAGATGAAAGGAACATACCATAAAAGAATCGGAGTGCAATACAGAGATTGAACATGGAAATCCTAAGAAATGCGATAGAAACATGGAAATGCCTGTGCCATGCAATCAACTTCATTTTTAGGTAAAGATTACATCCAGCAACATGGGAGAATTGCGGGTATGATTTGTCACCCACAAGCAGGTGAATTACAAAAGTGGGAGTTTACACACCCTTTGTGGACAGCCTTTTCTTCTTCCTCTTGCGGATAAGACGACCAACGTTCGCTCCTATCATAAGAAGCTTCCAGCAGATGAACAACGTTTAGCTGCTTTGAAGAAGCTTCCTTTTGTTTGCCTTACTCCCATTGAATTCTGATCACTGACATGATGACCTTACAGGCAGCTACACTCTAATGATCCTATTTATAGGTTTCGTCTAAGGTACTATTCCTAGAAAGGAATGACAAGAATTTCGACGTGCAGCTATAATTTTCACACAGTATATTTCATAACAAACTATCAGAAAGCATTCTAACATTCTCCAAAGGCTGCTCATGGAATTTTTGAGGATGCCTTTGATATATATATATATATATATATATATATATATATAATCTTTGGAAGAACTCCATTTTTGAGGAGCAACATTTTGAACCGCTTTTTGAGGAATACCTTGTTGAAGAACTCCTTCGGTGAACAACCTTCTTGAAGACTCACTTAAAGGATTGCATTCTTGAAGTCTTCTTTGAGAAACATCATCTCAAATAACTCAGACTCTTCAAGGATCACCTTGTCAAAAATCTTCTTAGGCTAATAGCTCTTCCTGCTTATAAAGAGGGATAACCCCAACATCCTGATATTGGGTCATGGACATTGTGGGTCATGATTGAAGTAGGAAGATGTAAGAGTTGAGCTTAGAAGGAATAGCTCTTCCTGCTTATAAAGAGGGATAACCCCAACATCCTGATATTGTGGGTCATGGACATTTTGGGTCATGATAACCCCAACATCCTGATTTTGAGTTATGCATTGAAGGTTCAATCGAAGTGGAGTTGGTGATTGAAGTCCCCAACAAAGAAAGGCTGCAATTATTACTCGTTAGATTTGACCTAAACTCAATGGAAGGAGACATGGTGAATACTGGCAAATAAGAATTTTAGCTGCTGCTTGAAATAGTGTTCTTTTATTTATTGATCTATTTTTCTCTTAAGGTCGTTAATAACTCATTGAATTCATTTTTGTTTCTCCTTTTATCTTTAAGGTGCAAGGAGCACATGAACAATCTAGTGCTATCACTTGCTCCGAAATTCACAAAACTTCAAGTCCTAAGCTTGCGCCAAAACAAAGCTCAACTCGAGGACAATGCTGTTCAGTCCATTGCGAATTACTGTCACGATTTGTTTGATTTGGACCTTAGCAAAAGCCATAAGCTTACTGATTCCTCACTCTATGCATTAGCTCATGGTTGCCCTCATCTTACAAAACTTAACATCAGTGGTTGCACGGCCTTCAGTGATTCTGCACTTGCTTATCTGATGAGCTTCTGCAGAAACCTCAAATATTTGAATCTCTGTGGCTGTGTGATGGCAGCATCTGATAGGGCTTTGCAGGTGTGACGTTAATTTTTCTGTTTTTAAGTTGCTATAACCTTGATATTTTTGAGACACTTTTCCTTCATGCAGGCAATAGCATACAACTGTAGGCAGTTACAATCGCTAAACCTGGGATGGTGTGAAGATGTTACTGATAAAGGAGTCATCTGTCTGGCATTAGGTTGCCCTGATCTTCGGGCTTTGGATTTGTGTGGCTGTGTGCTTATAACAGGTATTTCCTTTTCCTAGTGCATCTATTTACTACGAGTTGTACTAATTTATTGTCTTTTACTTAGTCATCACATACTTAGTATTCGATACTGTAATATTGTACTCGATTACAATTTTCTACATTAGATGACCACATGCTCTGGAAAATATGGCTAGAAGGATTCTTGAGCAGTTTCTTGCTTGTGTATTTAAGTTGTGAACTTTGCTGTGCATGTGGCTGTTTTTGGTTGTCAAGTGGTCGCTTAGTACAATATAAGTCTGCAAGGAATCTGTTGTTCATTCATATCAAGCAAATGTGGGATAGTGAATGCACCAAGTAATCTAGAGACATTTTTGGCATCTGGTTAAGCTTGCAGATTTCCAATCTAAGCTATCCACTGCTGTATTTCAGACCTATTTGTTCATTTGGGCTTCATGCACTTTGATGTGTTCGGACATCTTTTAGCTTTTTTAAGCATGCTTAGATAAATAATTTCATGAATGATAACTTACAAGTGGCATTATAGCTTAGAATTTATCTTGGCATGCATCCCTCGTTGTCACTCTTTGAGTAGACAATATGGCTCAGCTTACACTTCAGCATTTAGTGCTTGCACTTGGACAAATTAATCAAAGTTATTGAGTTTTATTCACTTGAATAAGGTCTTTGCATTTTGAATTATCCTAGTTTAATGCTATTTGCAACTGTGGGAGACACTCTTGCTTTGGCAAATTGAACATTGGCCCGTGTGTGCCTGATTCCTTTCATTGGTCGTCGATCCGTTTTTGCTTAGTTAACTTCAAATATTCATTTTTTTTATAGAAATAACAAGATTTCATTCATATAGTAATTGTTTTACAATCATTCCAGATTATGTCATGAATAAAAGGTGGAATCTCCTCTTTCTCGAATTTCAAGGAAAAAAACGAATTTCAAGGAATCTCCTCTTTCCACAGTTTATGATCTTCTATGGTTAAAGCATGACAAGTAAGTGAGTGTGCCATTGCATTTCCTCCTAGTGTGCGATATCATGTAGGTGTTGAAAGATTGCATTTGAACTTTGGATCTCTCTACACATAGACCTACAATAGATAAGTCCTCCCTTTCTAGTTTCAGAGATTTTATAATTAACTCGGCATCTCCTTCTATAATTATAGCTCTGAGTAGCATGTGGCTGGTTAGTGAGATTGCTTGGCCGTGAATCTACTCCAATCCCTATGCTTTCATTAGTTGTATCAATCATTGCATCAAAATTAGCTTTAGATAGTGTCTTGTTGGGGGATTCCATGCTCCAACTTGTGGATTTAAAGGCTACTTCTCTCTTGTGTTGGCCAAAATATACTCCTCTAGATGGTTCTTAGCAATGTCAAGATCGCTTTAGGTGTACGCTCTGGGTTCCCAGCAAGTATGGCATTTATATATTGTTCCAAAGGGACCATAGGATATTATTCATTATCGATACCTATTTGACCAGTTGGAGATTCAATGATCCAATCTAAAGGTTTTACATAGTTATAACCGTAGATTGGAACACCTACTATCTATAAAGCATGGACAGTTCTAATAAAGTCCCATGGCAGTGTCGAACACGTGTCGTATATTGACACGTTATGGACACTCCGAGACATATGTTAGACACACCAAAATTTGTATTCAAATTTATTTTATATGAAAGAACTACTAGATAAATTTGGACACTTAGGGGACACTTCTAGGATACTTCATGAGAATAGTTTATTAGGTTTGTTCATTTTTAATCTTGTTTGTTTTATCAATGAATTACTTTGTATGCTTTTATATTCTTTCTTTTTTGGATAATTCATTTGTATATTTAGGCATGCATGCTTGTATGATCCATTATGCTATGAGAATGAAGAAGTTTTCAATTCATCTTATTTGTTTTTTTACATTAAATTTACAGTAAGTTTTAAATTGTAATTTTGCAATAATGTAATATTTCCATGAATGAAGTCTCATTTTCATTTTCATTTTTAGTTAGTAATTATTATGTTACAGAAAGTAGAATGAGAAAATAATTAAAAGATTGAGTCTGGTGTTACAAACGCCACTTGCCACACTTGTTGGACTCCAACCTGAGTGATCATCAGATAGATTAACCCTAGTTGTTCGCTTTTGAACGAATGACAGCAAGGGGTCATGTGCCATCATTGGTGTAGTCTTCAAATCTATCGTATGAGTGGTGAAGCGAATGATGTGTTCCCTGAGTGGGTTTTGAGGGTGGATCTTCTTTTAATGTACCTTTTGGTATGTTGGCAGGAAGTTTCTACAAAAAATCCAAGCAAAGTGATGAACCTTGCTTGGTACTTGTATCTTTTCATATGGTTTGCCAGGAAGCAAGATGTGATGCACTCGAGGATGAACAAGTACTGATCCTTACCTGTTCCCCTGCCACCTCAACCCGGCATTTTCAATAAGACCTCTAATAAATTGATAATCACTGCGGATTGAGTAGTTATCTATGGCGTGGTAGCTCCAAATTCTTAAGTCTAGTGTTTTTGTGTCTCCCAATGGAAGTTTAAGTATTTCTTGAGTATCTACTTCATTAAAACTTTGTTTAATGAGGGAGACCCACCATGAATTAGAATTTAGATTAATAAGAGCATTGACTTTTGCATTTTTACTAAGATTGTTGATTGGTGACAATTTTATAGTTCTAAGATAGCGGGCAAGATTCATTTATCCTTCCATATGTTCACTGATCGCCCATTTCCCATTCGCCATAGTAATCCTCTAGTGATGATATTCTTTGCCTTCTAGTTGTTTAGCTTGATATAGGGAGGGTTGCTTCCAACTTAGCTTTTATAAAATCTCACTTGGGAAGTATTTAACGCAATAATTGGTAACTTAAGGAAGTTTTATTTTGGAGTAGTCTCCAACATTGCTTAACAAGTAGAGCTAAGTTGAAAGAATTTAAGCATTTGAAGCCATGCCCCCCGCAGGCTCTCCTCCTTTTTGGTTTGCATAAGTCATGCCAACGTGTCCAATGCATACTTGTAGTTTTTGTACATGATTGCCACCAATAGTTAGCTATAATCCTTTCAAGTTTAGTACAAAGAGATGTCAGTAGCTTGAATGTACTCATAGCGCAGGTAGGGAGAGCTTGCACTATGGGTTTAATTAAAGCTTCCTTATCTTCTACCGAGAGGAGCTTCTCTTTCCATCCTTTATCATTTGTTGGAGCCTTTCTTTGATCATCTAAAAGGCCTTTTTCTTTGTTTGGCCGATCATAGGAGGTAGGCCTTCATCTTTTATTGGCACTAGCTTTATTAGCTTTGTTCTGTTTTCGACTTTGGTGTTGCTACTAATGAATAGGCCAGATTTGTCAAAACTGACTTGTTGGCCTGAAGCCTTTGCATAGACCTTCAAGATTCTTTGTACATTTTCCTTTTCTACTTTATTGGCCCAGTGAAATAGCAAGCTGTCGTCTACAAAGAACAAATGGTTCATCTTCGGTCATCCTCTACTAGCATGGGCACCATGTAGAAGGTGGCAATTTTTAGCATTGTTTAGAAGGGTTGTGAATCCTTCAACACAAATGAGGAATAAATAAGGTGATAGAGGCTCCCCTTTGCTAAGGCCACGCGTTGGGAGAATAGTGCCATAGTGAGAGCTATTTGTAATGGTCATATATGATACAAGGTAATGCAGCCCATAATAAGAGAGGCAAAATATGTTGGGAAACCACATGTTCTTATATCTTTTCTAAAAAAGGCCACTGTACTCTTATCGTAAGCTTTATTCATATCTAGCTTAAGAGCGCAAGATTCCATTGATCATTTTTTCGGTGTTTGAGAGAATGGAGCAATTTGTAAGTCATAATGACATTATCATTTATCCAGCGATTGGGGACAGAAGCACATTGGTTTTTTGAAAGTATTTTTCTGGTAGCACTTGTTTGAGCCAGTTGGAAATAGTCATCACTATAATTTTATAAACAGCATTGCAAAGACTCATGGGTCGGAAGCTTGACAGCCAATCAGCACCATGAACTTTTGGTATTAGAACAATGTTGGTTTTGTTTATTTCTACTAAGTTGGTAGAATCATTAAGATATTTTAGAAAAAAGGAGACCACATCTTGCTTAACAACACTCAAGAATTTTTGACAAAATATAGCATGAAAACTATCTGGTCTCGGTGCTTTTGTAGGATGCATTTGGAAGATAACCAAATCAATTTCTCCTTCAGTGAATAGCTGCTGTATCATGTCATATTTGTCATCTGGTAGGCATTTTTGGACCTTAGTTGTTACAGCCTCAATTGATGTTGGGTAAGAGGATTGGAAAAGCTGCATGAAATACGTAATGGCAAGTTGTGACTTCTCCTTCTCAGTTTTATAAATGGCTGCCTGCTCATCTTTAAGCTGGTTGACTTGGTTTGTTTTCCTTTTAGCTGAGTCCATTGTATGAAAGAATGATGTTTCTATCCCATTGTTTCATCCATTCAACTCTTGATCATTGTTTCCAAGCATTTCCTCTTGCTCCAAGTGTTCATTGATTTGGAGTTTGAGACTCTTTCTTCTTGCAGTATTGACATGGTTTGGTGATCCTATTAACCTTTAAGCTTCCAATTGCTCCTGTAAACCCTTAGGTCCTGTTTAGCGCGAGGACCAAAATCAGGACCAAAATGATAACAACAACAACAACAACCAAGCCTTAATCCCATTAGGTGGGATCGGCTACATGAATCCTTTGTTTCCATTGCACCCTATCAGTTACCAAATTCTTATCTAAGTCTAAGTAACTAAGATCACTCCTTCTAGTTTTTTGCCATGTCTTCTTTGGTCTTCCTCTTCCTCTTTGTACATGGGCAAAATCCAATAACTCAATTTTTCTAACTGAAACTTCAACCGGCCTACGATTTAGATGTCCAAACTATCTAAGCCGACTTTTTCTAAGTTTATCCTCAATTGGTGTAACACCAACTTTCTTTCGGATATACTCATTTCTCATTCTATCCTTTCGTGTATATTCACACATCCACCTTAACATCCTCATTTCTGCAATATTTATTTTATTTGTATGTTTCCTCTTTACAGGCCAGCATTCTGCACCATATATTATCACTGGTCTTACTATAGTTTTATAAAATTTACCCTTGATTCTAGATGGGATTTTTCTATCGCACAATACACCAGAAGCATTTCTCCATTTTACCCATCCTGCTTGAATCCTGCTAATAACGTCATTATCTATTTCACCATTATTTTGTATAATTGATCCAAGGTATCTAAAGCGCTCACTCTTCTTGACAATTTGATTACCAATTGTCACATCTCCAATATAAGTATTTCTTTCTTAACTAAATGTGCACTCCATATATTCAGTTTTTGATCTATTGAGATGAAAATCTTTAGATTCTAGAGCATTCCTCCAAAGCTCTAGTTTCGCTTTAGCTCCCTCTTTAGTTTTTTCAATAAGGACAATATCATCTGCAAAGAGCATACACCAAGGCACTTTATCTTCGATATGTCCAGTCATTACTTCCATAATCAAAGCAAAAAGATATGAACTTAAAGCCGAGCCTCGGTGTAATCCAACTGTAATAGGAAAATCCTTAGTCAAACCTCCTTGTGTCCGAACATAGGTAACAACTCCTTCATACATGTCTTTAATAACTTGAATATAAGCAGTGCAAATCTTTTTCTTTTCTAAAACTCTCCAAAGTACTTCTCTTGAGACTTTATCATAAGCTTTTTCCAAAGCAATAAAAACCAAATGTAGGTTTTCCTTTTTCTCCTAAATTTCTCCATTAAACTTCTTAATAAATGAATGGCTTCTATAGTAGATCTACT
>JAEMOT010002285.1:85992-157797 GCA_019297695.1 Apostasia ramifera | reverse complement strand
CATCTCCTAAGCACTGCCAAACATCTATTGGGATGTTATCTGGTTCTACTGCTTTTTTATGCTTCATCTTCTTTAAAGCTTTCCAGACTTCAGCTTTACTAATATGTCGGATGTAAGAGTAATTTTTACTTTCTTTTAGGGTGCTGAATTCTGTAAGATCAATTGAATTTTCACAACCTTCATTGAAAAGCTGTTGAAAGTAACTCATCCATCTATCTTTGATATAAAAATAATAATAATAATAAATAATTCTTTTTATTCTACACAAATTATAATATAAAAAAATATTATTTTACTTTACATACTCAATAATTTTTAATAAAAATATTAATTTTATTTCACATTCTAGATAAAAATACTCGATTCGAATATTTTGGTCTAAGATGTGAAATAAAATTGATATTTTTATTAAAAATTATTGAGTATATGAAGTAAAATAATGTTTTTTTATATTAGAGTTTGTGTAGAATGATTAAAAAAATTTATTTATTATTATTATTGTTATTTTTTAAATTAGTGCTATTTTGGTTCTCGCACCAAATAGGGCCATAAGCTTCCAGCTGCTCCTGTAAACCTTTAAGTTTCCTTTGCATATGCCCAAAAGATGTATAATTCTAGCTCTTCAAGCTCTATCTCGTAAGTTGCAACTCCACAACCATAGTAGGTGTTTAGTTAATTCCTTGTTGCCTCCATCCATTCTGTTTCAGTAACTTCCCAACAGTTATCTTCCTGAATCCACATCGGCTCAAAACGGAATGGTTTGTTTTCCATTTGGCTTCTATCTTGAACACTACTTTTTTTCGAAATTTGTCTTGAACACTTCTGTCCATGGTTATGAGAAGGGCACAATGATCAATAGTACCTCCCTTTTAGATGAAGAACCTGATAGTGAGGGAAAGTTGATTGCTACCTGCTTTATTGCCAACTGCTTGATCCAACCTCTCCATAATCATATCATTATCCAGATGGTTCCTCCCTGTAAACTATCCTTCCGTATAGCTGAGATCGTGGAGATTGCAATCCATCAAAGTATCTCTAAACACTTTCGTTTACTCCTATTCCTTGGCCAGACCGCCCCTTGTTTTCTGAATTGTAGAGATTTTATTCTTTTAATTTGTAGATCTAGAACTCTATAAATTGCCCTACATATTTGTAATTAGTGGCTATAGATGAATTGGATGCCCTACCACCCATAAAACTCTCTTTGATCTTCAAAAAAAGTCTCTTCTTCCTCTCCCCTGCTTCATGCCCCTTCTTTTCTTCTTTGTACCATTTTTATTCTGCATTTTACATTAATGTGTATCAAAGTTTCAATTATACTTGTTCTAGCATAAGAACATCACCTATCCATTTCATCGTTCATGACCTTTATAGTTTGCTGCTTCAGCCTCTAATCTTGCTAGATTTAACATATTGATCCGTTACTGAATCCTTTGTGACTCGAAGTAAAGAGCACCAACTAGTTAGTCCGTTCATCCAATTGATACGCCTATTCCATTGAATGAATGATCACACTAAGTCATAGGTTTGAAAGGTTTCATGACTACATAATAACCTGCCAAGCTGTTTTCACACTCCATGACACGTCTGATCTGACACAACAAGATCTCTTCTGTTCCCAACTTCCCATAGAATCAATGATATCTTCGCCAACCTTTGTCAATACAAATAGCAGGTGCAACTTATCTCTCCTCAACTAATACTTGTGCTTCTACAGTGATTTACGTCGTGCCTGCTCTAATCTCTTGGGGCCTGCTTGGTTGCTGGCCTAAAAATGCTAGGCCCCATTTTTGGCCCATAACGGAGAACGGGCTCCGTTCTGTGCGCGTTTCGGCTGAAAAAGCTGAGATGAAAAGACTAGGCGCTGCAAGCTTTCCTTTTTTCGTTGACTGCGTTCTTCTCTTCCTTACTCACGGGTCGATTGCAAGGGAAAGCAAGTGCGCCGAGGTTTTTTTCCTCCTGTTTTCCAATCTCTTGCCATGTCGTCTTTGCGCTAGAGCTGTTGAAACGGGTTGATCGCTGACAGTCCAGCCCGCCGCGTTCTCCTCTTCCTCATCCACAGATTGATCGCAAGGGCAGGCCAGCGCACCCAGGTTAGTTCTTCCTCCTTTTCCGTTGACTGTGTTCTCCTCTTCCTCACTCATGGATTGATTGCAAGGGAAAGCAAATGCGTCAAGGTTTTCTTTGACATTAGTGTCACTTGGATTAAAGAAGAAGAATATTGATTGTTACATCTATATCTCCCCAAGTTACATGTGTATGGGACTCTATGGAGTTGAGCTCTTTTCAGTTGGAGATTGATGGTAATTAGATGAACCTAAAAGAAGAATTTAATAATTTTATTTTAAAAAGGTTGATAGTATATTTTTATTTTGAATATTTTAATAGTATAATTAAGTATTTATGCTTGGTCTCTATCATTAGCAGTATTTTTATTTAGTTCTTATTGTTTTAATTATTTCATATTTATCTTTTATTTTATTAGTATTTAGCCTTTTAGTGTGTTGGGTTAGAACTCTATAAATAGCTTTAGATCTTTGTAATTAGTAGCTCTTGATGAATTGACCAAAATTCTTTCAACTTTCTTCTTCTTCTTGGTAGCATAAATTTTACCTGGAGTAAATTTAATTACTACTAATTTTATTGGCAGCAATATTTTATTGTAATTAAAAAAAAATTGCTTTTGTGCCTGAGGATCTTGAATACAGTAAACTATTTACTTGTTATATGCACATTATATTTACTAATAGTTCAAGGAAAGCCATCATAAATTTTACCGAGTAAATGTAATAACTACTAATTTTATTGGCAGCAATATTTTCTTGTAATTAAAAGAATTTAGCTTTGGTGCAAGTATCTTGAACACAGTCTATTTACTTGTTATATACACATTATATTTACTAATAGTTCAAGGTGTACATGTGTGTGCTTGTGCATACCTTTCTTTATTTTGTAAATAACTTTTGTAATATATATCGCATACAATGTTCAACATTATATAATTTTTGTAAGTAAACAATCATATTACATGGTTTTTCGTATTTATTCCAGGTTAATGTGTCTGTATCCATCTTTGCCGTATTGATTTTGGGCTAGTGTATATGTCTTTGCCGTATTGATTTTGGGTGTCTGTCTGTTTATGTTGTATTGATTTCAGGTTTTTGTGTGTGCTTGCGCCTGTGTGCACATATGTGCATTTGTGTTTATCATGTTGATTTTTGGTTAAATTTGCTTTATTTCCAGTGAGTTATCTTTGATCTATAACTAAGTCTGGTCAGTTATAGTTTGCGCTATTTTCGAGTTTTGAAGATAATTACCAGCCCTACTTAATTCTTTAGTTCATATCTCTGTAGAATTTGTGCGAGTAATCTTTGCGCTACAAAACAATCAAGTTGATTATAGTTCAAGCCATTTTTGAGTGAATTTCGGGTTGCTAACATAATTACCAGCCCTACTCAATCCTGCAATTCATACTACTGTAGAATTTGTGTGAGATACTATATTTTGTGGTGCCACCATTCACATTGAGATGTAAGAACATTTTTTTCATAAATCTGTATTCTTTTACATTAAAATACCTTTATTTGTAGGAGTAGAATGTTCATGGTATTTGTGGCTTTACTGGTCTAGGGTAGACCAAGTTTACATGAGGAAATCTACACGTGTTGTTAATCCTGCAAACTAGGTGGTTATTCTAGAGGATCAGTTCTCTTGAGGTTAATTCCTATCATGGAGAAGCTTTTGAAGTTGATGTTGCAGACTAGGTTATTCTATCTGATTAGAGAAAATCACCTTGCCAATCTTCCAGCTTTCTCATATTTAATGCTGATTTATGTAATTATTTATTGTTTACTACTTTAACCAGCAGTATGGGATCCTGCTGGTTGGTTAGATTTTATTATTCTTTTCGATGATTTTATATGATGCTTTAAACTTGAATTGATTCTGTATTTTGTCCTGATAAGTGCGACACATTCATAGGAAGATTCAAAACAAACATTGGGTTTGTACAATTTATAATATATTTTGTGCATTCTATGAAGGAAAAGATCTACATGATAATAAATGCTGAAAATTGGTAAATCGACTTCATTTTCAGTTGATATTTTCTTGTTTTGGATTAAGATTTTATTGTTTATAGTCGTTGTACAAGGAATTATTATTGAATTTCTCAAGTTCAAAACTTGATGCCTCTTGATCTGCCCCCTTCTATTTAGATTATCAAATTAAAAGAAGAAAACTTGTAAAGGCAAACAACTAAGATACGACAATTGACTCTCCTGCAGATGAAAGCGTGATCGCTCTCGCTAATGGATGCCCACGGCTGCGGTCACTGGGCTTGTACTACTGCCAGAACATCACCGACCGTGCAATGTACTCGCTGGCGAACAACAGCCGTGTGAAGAGCAAGCATTGTTCATGGGTGGCTGCTTCCATGCACGATGGTGGCCGCAATGCCGGCAACAGTGATGAAGAGGGGCTGATGAACCTGAACATCAGCCAGTGCACTGCACTGACGCCTCCTGCAGTCCAGGCTGTGTGCGACTCGTTCCCGGCACTCCACACGTGTGCCGAAAGACATTCTCTCATCATCAGTGGCTGCCTGAGCCTCACCTCCGTGCATTGTGCTTGTGTTCTCCAGGGACATCGCCCAGGTAGGGCTGGGCTCTCCCACTGAAACTCATTTGAATTACATGTTTTGTCCTTTAAATCTTTAAATTATGTTTAGACCCCTCAAATCCAAAAACATTAACCTTGGAAAGTCTGGCATCCTTTTGCATATCTGGATTTGGAGGGTTTACCTATAAATTAAAGGTTTTAAGAGTAAAACGTGTAATGCATGAATTCTGGGCACGGATGGTATTGCTCCACTTGTGAAAAAGCTTTCCTTGTACATAAGACTGTTAGAAGTCTAACGGCTAGTTTGAAGCTGTTCCTCTGTGTGTAGATGAAGGAAGCTGAAGGATCTGGAACAGTTTTACTTATTTTGCGTCTTGATCTTTTGGTCGGCTTTGATGATTGCAATGTGTTTACCAGTGGTCTTAACTCTTTGCAATGACTTATTGTAGCTTTTTCCATGCGAAGCTGTTTTAAATTCTGGAGATAATTCAGGTTACCACGCCTAGGGCTGATGATGTTGAGTTTCAGCGAATTGGTTGTTTGGAGTTTTCATTTTTTTGAGTCGAGTTGGGTTTGAGTTAAAATGGAAATTTAGATTTCGAGTTGAAGTCACAAGTTCGATTTTCCCGCTCCAACTAAACTGATTTGCATATTATATATCACTGTTTGTGTGTCTGTTTGTCATTTTGAGTCCACATTTAAATAATTCCTCAACCTTTTGATTAATCCTCTTGGGTAAGTTAATTTGTTTTGTTTCATCACAAAAAAAAAAATTTTGTTTTATTGTGTGGAGTTAATTTATCTCTTCTTGTTATCAGCAAATTTTGAGGTCTCTGGTATGATATTCTGTTAAGTCTTTAGTTAAGAAGTGACGTAAAACTTAAAAACAATTAGGTTAATGTGGAGAAATTATTTATATTTGTCATGTGATTTATTTTAAAGTCTCAGTTAGATTGAGTAGGACTGGAGTTGATCAAAATGCAGCTATCAGGCAAGTTTCGAGTCGCCAAACAGCCAAAATAATTACCTGCTCTTTTTATGGTTAAATTATGAGCTTGTTGATAAACACAGTTCAAACTAGTTTGTCTCAATTTTCAGTACATGTTTTACTTAAATTGTTTTTAATTATACTAAGAACTAAACAATTTTGTATAGAATTTTGTAATTTAAATTAGTGAGTTTGTGCTTGATACATCCTAAAGTTACGTATTATATTATGCTCTCTTGCAATAATTGTATGTATTAGAACATACATTTTGAATTTTTGATACAGTTGAAAGTATATATATTGAATATATTATATAATGTGCTGTATTTATACACAAATTAGAGTTGAGTTTGACTGATTGTGATTCTCTTATGTCAACTGAAGGCCTCACAGCTTATATTATTCTGAAGGATAAATTGCATCTGGGTTAAGGTTGGGCCATAGTGCTTTTAGATCCACAAATTCAACATGAAATCACACTCCTGATGATGAAATTCTCTCTTTTTTTTTAATGTCAACCTATCAAGTTTTTAGGCAGCTCCCTAACAATGAAGGAGAAGGGAGTAGTATCACAATCAATACAATTCGAGCAGTACTTACTATCACAATAGATACTGCCTAACATGAATTTTCGTATTCAATTTGGATCATAAATATGAACACGACAAAATGTCTTGGTAAGTAGTCCTAACAAATGATTTTGCCAAATGTTTTTGATATAGGATTGCGTCATTTTGTCTGCCGCTAACCTATAAAAATATTGATCACATAAAAGTGGGGAAATTGTGGTTAGATAATGGTTGTTGAGGCTAGAAATCAACCAGAAGATCGAAAAGGATTTTTTACATGAAAAACTGACTTGGGCAGAAAAACCACGGTGCCGTTCGAGCGGCTTTTATAGATTTTCACTATATAATTGCTTTTTTACAGGATTATAGTAGTGAAGTGGGAGAGAGTTGAGCAGAGTATTCTTTCTCCTTGTTACAATGAGATTTTATAGTCTAATCTGGTCTCTGCAGAGTTACTTCAAGGGAATGGGCTCCATCTCTGGCGTCAGGCCAATAATGTCTACTAGGCTGGAGCGTCATGACCTCAGTTGTACGGATTGTACTGTCCAGGCGGGGGGGAGCCATGCCTCTTAAAGGCTGGTATGGAGTCTTGTACCTCATGTTGTGTGTGATCAGTTCGTCATGGGCATTTCGGCACGGGTTCGTCGACAATAGCCTTTCGCCTAGGGGTCCCCTTTTCGACCTCTGTTCGTCATTGAACTCCTTTGACGTTGATGCCACGTAGGCCTCCACGTGTATGCTTTAGATGTACCGGCGCATATCTGGATGTAACATGCCTCCTCGTTAGTCTGATGTGATGCGCATTGATGCGCGTGCCCTTCTTTGCGAATGACACGTAAGCTTTTGGACCTTATAAAATGCTCGTAGGCGGACATTGTGGTCCATTCTCTTGGTTTTGGAAAGAGGCCGACGCAACAATGTCCCTATATGATAATATAACCGAGGACGTGCAGGACGAACTTCCGCTTGTCAGGCGTCCCTCTAAGGAGGGACAAGCGAGCGCCAGGCGGCCTTCTGTTCGAGCGAAGGCTCCAAAGAGGCCTCAGATCAAGCTCTCCAATTCGGGGAGGTCCGCCGCCGAAGCTGAGAGTTCGTGGGGGGGAGCCCGCGCTACTCTGAGGTCTCTCTCCGGTGGGGTTTGCATGATCTCATCGGTGGAGAACAGTACCACTACGCTGGAAGACGATGAAGCGTAGCCTGCCGAGGACGTCGCGGTGGCGCAGCCCCCGGCTCTTCCTGCCTTGGAGATTGTATTGAACCCCATTGATTTTGATAATTACAATTACTTTAGGTTTAGTACTAATCCTCTTTTAAGTATATTTTTATAGGCTAATCGTTCGTTAGAAGATGAATATTCTCAAGTCCAAGTGAAGCGAAACTTCCCATTTGTTTTTTCTTATACTTCATAAGACTTATTGTAAACGCGTTAGCTTGCCAAGAGATTTTACTCGTTTTTTTTCCTAGATGTTTTCTCTTTCTTTTCACTTGCATTAGTAGGCCTAGAATGTTATCTTATTTCATCTTTTTAGTGGCCTAAAAATCTTTCAAACATCTCACGTTTTAAGCCAAAACTGCACAACCGGTCAATTTCACCAAATCGACTGGTTGGTTCTACTGGGCCTGGACAGACTCGCCTAATTCGCCAAAAAAATTTTTTGACCGTTATTACACTATTTTTGGCTATGATAAAAGGTATTATTTGATATTCTTAAAGCTTTGTGATGTGTCATTTTTCTCTTTTTATGAAAAGTCCACAAAGCTCTTATTTTTCTCCTATTTTGTCCTTTTTCCAAAAGGAGAAATATTGAGTTGATTTTTTCCAACCCATATCTTTTTGCTCAGAATTTTTGTACTTGTGCTGAGATATGGTGGTCTTTTTTAGCATGTTTTAAGAGCAAAATAATCCTATGTGGCATCTCTTTATTTGTCCTCATGCTAAGTAAGCACTCATTAGTGTTTTTAATATTTTTTCTCACTCCAACTCTTTTGTTTTTGCTGCCACATTTTCTAGAACATATTTCCAGAAAATCTGGAACTTTATCTCTGTTTCTTGAGCCCAAAAAAGTCCAAAATGCCCTCCTCTTACCTTCCTCTCATTGATCTTTGGATAGGACATAGACACATGACAATCTCTTATTGATTAATTTGAATTAAGAGCATTTTTTTCTTGAGCTGAGTTCTTTTTCCTTGCTGTCCAAACTGCAGAATGCAACAACATTCACTTGCAAAATTTTTTTAAGTGTTCTAAGCTCTCCTCTCAAGCTCTAAGTGTTCCCTAACTTCTTCCCTAGCAAAAATCTGCATACACTCTTGAAGAAGTAATCATTTGGAGAAGCTTTTGGCTAGCAATCAAGCAAAAAACCTGATCTGCATTTTTCATTCTGCTGGCAAACATCTTCAGATTTTCTGTTTCTGTTTCCTGCACTTGGGTTTTCTGAAATCAGCAAGCTTGTGTTTTGAAAAGATTATTTGAGTACTTCTTGAAGTTTTCTTGCTCTTACTTGAAGACTTTCTTACTTAAGCACTCCAAGTTCTTGAAATCGATTTTCTCTCTTCAAGATCTAGCTTCTTTCGGTTTCTTTTAAACGAGTTGTTGGTAACTCGTTTTTGGTTTTCACGAGTTTTCTCTCTTGGCAAACCTCTACGCGTATAGAGCTCCTTGTGTAATTTTATTCTTGCTCTCAAGTTTTAATATTGGCTAGCTAGACTAGCATCACTTCATTCTCTTGTTCTCTCCTTTTGTGGAGGTGTTTAGTTTTTCTCATTAAGTGGGAAAGTAGGTGGGTTAGAATTTTTCTCGTGTAAAAATTCATAGTAAGGTTTGGTCGGCTTTGGTTCCTAGAAAAAGTCAGTGCGTTTGTAAGGTTTGGTCGGCTTTGGTTCCTAGAAAAAGCCGGTGAGATTGTAATCGGGTTTGTTCGGCTTTGGTTCCCGTTAAAAAGCCAGTTTGTTAGTAGATTGAAATCCCACTTGAGGAGCGTGGGGAGTGGACTAGGCGGGAAGTCGAACCACTATAAATCACTTGTGTATTTTTCTCTCCTCTCGTTCGCGGTAAAATTTGACCATTACATAAAATTATTAAATCTGATTTTAACTTAAAAAATAAGCTCAAATTACTTTAATAAAATTGATTTATACAGTAACTAAATTATATCTCTCACGTTTTTGTTTTGAGTTATTTTTTGTGATGACATAGCTGTTTTGGTCTATTTGCTCAAATCAACCGATTTTCTTCTCTGTTTTCTGCACTATTCCTGTTCATCTGGTCTATTTGGTAAAATCAACCAATCTGCCTTTTCGCACTCTGTTTGACTTATTTTAGCTGTAGCTTTAACTTGCTTCTCTTCCATTTTGATCATTTGACTGTGTACGCCTTTTACCTGCTGTTGTTTTCGTTAGTACAATTTATTTGAATTTTTTTTTATTCCCAATTCACTCCCCCCTCTTGAGAAGGCCTAAGGGCGAACAAGTAGTATCAGAGAAAGCTCTTGTGTTCTTTTCACTATTTTTATTTCAGGATTAACATCCTAGAGTCGATCCATGGCTCTTCCCACGCACATACCCGATGATGCTATTTGTGAGGGTCTTTCGCCTAATCGTCCTCCTCTTTTCAAAGGTTTGCACTACAACTTTTGGAAAAGAAGGATGATGATATATCTTCAAGGGATTGACATAGAGTTATGGGAAATAACTCGTAAGCCTTTTGTCTCTCCTATGAAGGAAGATAGGGTTACTCCTAAGGAATTTTCCGAGATGATGGTTGAGGAGAAAAGATTGGCACAATTAAATGCCAGAGCACTCAACCATCTTCAATGTGGATTATCTCCTAGTGAGTTTAACCGAATTTGCACCCTCCTCACCGCTTATCAGGTATGGTCCAAGCTTGAGATAATTTATGAGGGGACAAATCAAGTCAAGGAATCAAAAATAAATATGTTGATTCATGACTATGAATTGTTCGAAATGAATCCTGAGGGGTCCATTAAAGATATGTTTACAAGATTTTCTAATATCACAAATGGACTTATTTCTCTCGGAAAAATATTTACTAATGAAGAATTTGTGAGAAAAATTCTTAGGTGCTTACCAAGAAAGTATGATGCAAAAGCAACGGCGATTATTGAAGCAAGAGACTTATCTACCTTCGAACTTGATATGTTGTTAGGTTCCCTAACTACATATGAGTTGGAAATGAAGAGAAAGAAAAAGAAGAAAGAAGATGATGATAGCTTTAAGAAAAAGAAGGTCATTGCTCTAAGAACCACTTCACCTACTACATCCGATAATGACACCACTTCTAATGGTGATGAAGAAGGTAAAATTGATGACGAGATTGCTTTGATGTCTAGGCGTTTCAATGCTCTCATGAAGAAAAAGAGAAATTTTTTGAGAAGAGTTTAAAAGAAGCCATTCAAGGCAAAAGAAAATAAAGAGAGCACATCAAAAATTAAAGAAGATGATGTTGTTTGCTATAAATACAAAAAGCCGGGTTACATAAAATCCAATTGTCCTCTTCTCAAGACAAGAAAGGTAAAAAAGAAAAAGAAAGTACTTGTAGCTATATGGAGTGATTCTGATATTAGCACAAGTGAAGAGGATGAAAAGAATGAAATGGCCAATCTTTATCTTATGGCCAATATAGATGATGAAGATGATGAGAAAGAATCATCAGAAAAAATAAAAGATTCTCTTTCATATAATGAATTAGAAGAAAAAATTTTTGATCTTATTCATGAGTATGAAAAATTAAAGAATAAATATTTTTCTTTGAAAAAATTACATCTTACTTGTGAATCTTCTTGCAATGTATTGAAAAATAAAATTGATGAGCTTATATTGCATGATGAGAATCTTTCTAAATTAAATGAAGAACTTAGCATGCATGTTAGTAGATTAACTAAAGAGAATGAGATTCTTAAAGTTAGATCTTGCATGCATAATATTAATATTAAAAATAAAACTACTTCTACTCAAAGTACAAAAATTAAATTAAATACTAGAAGTAGCTTTAATAATTCATCTCATGCTCACATGTATACAATGCCTCATCTTACTTGTAATTTTTGTAACAAGCATGGTCATATTTCACATACTTGTATGATTAGAAGATCTATGTTTTCTTCAAGAATTATATCTTATGTGTGGATTCTTAAAGGCATAACACATGTAAATAATACTATTGCAACTAATCATATAAGACCCAAATTTATTTGGGTACTGTTAACACGTGGTTCCTGCGCTGCATCCTGGCCGAACGCGTGGCGCCCGTCGGGTCTGTACTTGATTGATTGATTTGCTGACTCAACTTCCAGTTTTGCAGGACTATTGACCCAGGTCAAACCTCGGGCACGAGGATTTATTCAAACATCGACCACGACGCTCCAGGATCATCCCTCGTAACCTCGGGCCCGAGGGTACGAGGTAACGCCTGTCACAATCAACTTCACCTAACCTCGCCGCTCTCCGTACGGGCACTCTTTCCAAACGGAGGTACCAGCATTTAAAGCCATCATCCTCCTCGTACAGCTGCGGACCTCTCTAGTGACAGACAAGCGGCGTTCGGAGCTCCACCCATCACCTTTCCTCCGGAAAACCAGGGTGGAGCTATGCACGTCAACGGCTATAAAAACCACTGAACAGTTCTCCAAAAAAAGAAGGATATGCATACAGACAAACAAAACTCTCAAAAGAAGAGGATTTTTCGATTGTAACAGGACTCCGGTTGAGGAGCACCTGGCTTCTTCTTCTCCTCCTTCTTCTTTTTCTTCTTGGACTCTTCTCAAAGCATTGTACAGCCTTCGGGGCTATCTTTTTCTTATTAGTGAAACTTCTTCGCTGACCGACCGGTGGACGTAGGGGATTTCCTCCCTGAACCACCTTAAATCTCTGTATGCTTTCCTGGTTGCTTTGGACTAAATCTTCTCCCTGAGCCTCTATTAACAGGCTCGTCACCCCTTTGCGCGCCGCCGTCTCCCGGAACTCTCTTTCTTTGGTGTTTTTTGGGATCCCCACATCCTACGTCAACAGGTACCTAAAATCAAAACTTGAGATCTTTTTGTAGGTATGCCTCCACACCGGGACCGGTGGAGGTAAATGGTTCTTGGATAGCGGGTGTTCACGTCATATGATGGGAGATAAATCTATGCTTATCTCGCTAAAACCAATAAATGGAGGTTATGTGACTTTTGGCGATAATACCAAAAAGCGTATTATGGATATTAGTAAAGTCGGTAAAAAATTCTCTACCTCTATAGATAAGGTCCTTTTGGTTAATGGACTTGCATATAATTTACTTAGCATTTCTCAGTTATGTGATAATGGTTATGGGATTTTTTTTGATACATCTCAATGTTTAATTAAGCATGATAATATTATCATATTTGTTGATTTTAGAAGTGAAAATGTATATCAAATTGATTTATCTTCTATTGATTGTAATGATGTGAAATGCCTGGCATCTTATACTTGTGATTCATGGCTATGACATAGAAGATTAGGTCATGCTAGTATGCATACCCTACAAAAGATATCTAGATTAGACCTAGTTAAGGGCTTGCCCGAAATTTCATATGAAAAAGATAGATTATGTGATGTATGTCAACTAGGAAAGCAAACTAGAAATTCCTTCCAAACATGCTATAACATCATCTAAGTCTTTTGAAATCTTGCATATGGATTTGTTTGGTCCAAATAGGACACTTAGCTTAGGAGGAAAGAAATATTGTTTAGTTATTGTTGATGATTACTCTAGATAATCATGGACTCTATTTCTTGCTTATAAGCGTAATGCATTTGATTGTTTTAAATCTTTATATAAGCGCATTATGAATGAGAAAGATTTTGATGTTTTATCTATCCGTAGTCATCATGGTGGCGAATTTGAGAATGATTTGTTTGAATCTTTTTGTGATGAACGTGGCATCTCACATAATTTTTTGGCCCCTCGAACACCTCAACAGAATAGGGTTGTCAAGAGAAAGAACCGAACTCTTATTCAGATGGCACGGTCCATGCTTTATGAGCGTGGACTTCCAAAGTATTTTTGGGCTGAAGCGGTAAACACGGCTTGCTATGTTGTGAATCGTGTTACTGGTCGTTCAGTACTAAGGAAGACCTCTTATGAATTATGAAAAGGTCGGAAATCGAACATTTCTCACCTTCGAGTTTTTGGTTGCAAATGTTTTGTATTGAATAATGATAAGAATGATTTGGGTAAGTTTGACCCTAAGGCGGATGAAGCCGTCTTCTTAGGGTATTCTCTAACTAGCCTATCGTGTATACAATACGAGAACTATGCTAGTTGAGGAGTCTATTCATGTTAAATTTGATGAATCTAACCCTAATTATTCTAGTAAAGATAATGATCTTGATGAAGGTATAGGGTTTGAGAAGCTTTCTTTAGAAGATGGAGATGCAAAGCCAAATAATGAACTTCATGATATAGTTGCACCCATACAAAGCAATCAAGATGGTGGTGATCAGCTCGATCTTCCAAAAGAATGGAAGTACAAAGAATCTCATCCACCAAAACAAATTATGGGTAATCCGTCTCAAGGTGTTCGCACAAGAGCATCTTTCCGAAATGAGGTAACTCACTCTGCTTTTATCTCTCAAATTGAGCCTATATCATTTGAGAAAGCCGAAAAAGATGAGTTCTGGATTCTAGCTATGCAAGAAGAGCTAGAACAGTTCAATAGAAATGATGTTTGGGAACTTATTTCACGACTCAAAAATAATTCTATTATTGATACAAAATGGGTTTTTTGAAATAAGCTTGATGATTCTGGTGTTATAGTTCGTAATAAAGCTCGTTTTGTTGCAAAAGATTTTGCTCAAATTGAAGATATTGATTTTGAGGAGACTTTTGCACCCGTTACTCGTTTAGAGGCTATACGTCTTTTGCTTTCTTTTGCTTGTATTAAAGATTTTAAATTATTTTAAATGGACGTCAAAATCGCCTTTTTAAATGGTTTTATTAAAGAAGAAGTTTATGTCGAGCAACCTCCCGGTTTTATTGATTCTTATTTTCCGGATTATGTTTTTAAACTCAAAAAGGCTCTTTATGGCTTGAAACAAACACCCCGTGCTTGATATGAGAGATTAAGTAAATTTCTAATGGATAATAGTTTTGTCAAGGGACAAATTGACACAACTTTATTCACAAGAAGACATGATGATAATTTCATAGTAGTGCAAATTTATGTTGATGATATTATTTTTAGTGCTACTAATAAAATTTTATGTGAAGAATTTTCTAAGTGCATGTCTAGGGAATTTGAGATGAGCATGATGGGAGAACTCACATTCTTTTTTGGATTGCAAATCAAGCAACTTTCCGACGGCATATTCATCTGTCAAAGTAAGTATACTAGAGAGCTTCTAAAGAAGTATGGAATGGACAAACTTAAACAAATTGGTACTCCGATGAGCCCTTCCACCAAATTGGATAAAGATGAAAAAAGTAAAAGTGTGGATGAAAAGCTTTATCGAAGTATGATCGGTTCTTTACTTTATTTAACTGCAAGTAGACCTGATATAATATTTAGTATCTGCATGTGTGCTAGGTTTCAATCATCTCCTAAAGAATCCCACTTAACGGCTGTTAAGAGGATCTTTAGATATTTAGTGGGCACACACTCATTAGGCCTTTGGTATCCCAAAGGTGTTTCACCAGATTTGATAGGGTACTCTGATGTCGATTTTGCAGGGTGCAAAGTCGATAGAAAGAGTACCTCAGGCACTTGCCAATTTTTTGAAAATGCCTTAGTATCGTGGTCTAGTCGTAAGCAAAATTCAATTGTCTTATTGACTGCGGAAGCAGAGTATGTAGCAGCTGGTAGTTGTTGTGCTCAACTTATTTGGTTGAAACATCAACTTATTGACTACGGCATCACTCTTGACCATATACCTATCAAATGTGATAACACAAGTACTATCTGCTTAACGAAAAATCCGATTCAGCATTCACGCACAAAACACATAGAAATTAGGTATCATTTTATTAGAGATCATGTAGAGAAAGGAGATATTGCATTGGATTATGTCTCTACTGACTTTCAGCTTGCAGATATATTCATCAAGCCTCTACATGAAGAAAGATTCAATTTTATTATAAGAGAACTTGGTATGTTAGATGGTTCTTGTTTTTAACATCTTGCCATAAAAATGTCATCAATCATATATAATTTTGACTTGCTACATTTCATATTTATGTATGCATATATTTTTTTTGGTTATATATATATATATAATTAAAAATTAATTTAAAACTCACCATTAATTAATTTAGATTCATCTCATGTCTGACTTTATCCCATTGATTTTTATTTTCTTATTTGAGTCTTTGTGTTGTCTAAATTCATTTTCTTTTTGTCCTATGAAATCTGGTTGATTTCACAAAATAAACTAATTTTTGTTAATAGCCTATTGATAATTTGTTATGAGTTGTCAGCTGCTTGGCCTGTTGGACTTACCTGAGCCGCTCAACCTGTTGGGACTTTGGGTCAAACGGGAAACGCATTTACCCAACGGCTACCCGGTGCGTTTTGGAAATAAACCAACGCCTTCTCTCTTTTTTCGTCACACATTACGTTGCCCCCTTTCCTCACTCGCACTCTTTGCTCTCTCTGCCAAACCCTAGAACGCGGCCATCCTTCTCCTTCATCCATGGCGCACGGTAAGAAGCGAGTTCCTCCTCCATATTCGTCCTCTTCCTCTGAACCTGAGTAGGAGAAATGGTCAGGGAGCTCCGCCTCAAGCCAGCCGAAGGGCAAAGCTCCATTGGAAGAAGAAGGGCCATTCAAAGGGCCGTTTTCTTCTTCTTCTCCTTCCTCCTCTTCCTCTGACTCCAACGATAGTGAGGACCGGCTAAAAACCCTGGCTGTTATGGCCACTGGTTCTCCACCGTCTGGGCTAAGAGGGTGGAAGAAGGCCGTGGTGCGTAGGCTCACCGTCTCATCACGCCAATCCGTCGCCCTTCCTATTAGGCGACTGCTTGATGAAATCGCAGCAACAAGGGAGCATCAACTTCCCAAAACAGAGAAGTTGAAGCCTCTTCTCCCTACAGAATTTCAACCTGCAGCCTTGCCTCCCATCTCTCAGTATAGCCGCAGAGATCGATTACGGCCTAGAAAGGGATCCCAGGCTTTCAAACCTGTTTCTGCTCAGCATGTAAAGGAACCTCCTTTGGTGATTATTTTCGATGCTGAAGCCTCTCCTCCTTCACCTGTACCAATACCGAGGACCAGATCATCGGCCAAAGGGAAAGAAAAGGCAGATGACCCCATTGCCTCACTGTTCAGAGATGCAGAAGCTAAAAAATTTCTTAGATTGGTAATCTCTGCTCCTGTCCTTAATGTGAGGCCTATAAATAGAGATGAGATGGATAGTTTCATAAATGAAATTATCGATCGACATGATTGGGGTAAATGGGTAGCTTGTAAGCTCCCCTCCTATCCTAGTATCCTGAAGCACTTCTATGCCAATCTTAAGGTTGACATAGAAGGAAGGTTCTTAAAGACCATCGTCCTAGGAACCCCTGTCACCATCACTGAGGATGATTTGATCTCATTTTTTGGTTTCACTACTCATGCTGATCCCATCACACTCACTGACCTTGGTGTCAAGCCTAGCTCATTTACTGATGTTGAAGTTATTTTAGGCTTTGAAGAAGAGTACAATCCTCCTGGTGCCAATAAACATGTACCCAAACATGTAGAGAAGTTGGTATCCTGTAGTGATCGTGCTAAGACTCTTGAGAGAATCCTTCAAGAGTGCCTCATCCAGGTTAGAGGCCATAAGAATAAGTGGACTGATATTCAACAGACTGCTATATATCACCTCCTCCAAAAGAGATCCTTAGACACAGTTGGCATTATTCTCTCTGAAATGGAGAAATGCCACAATGCTGCACAGAGAAGTGTCTCTATGCGGAGTCTGTATTATGAGAATGCAATTTGTGAGTACCTTACTGCATGACTTAGGTTTGATTTCTCAGCTGAACCTGTTGGAGCCTCCTACTATCAATTCTCCATGCACAACTTAAAATTACGCCAGCCCAAGCCTTTCTTCTCTATTCACATATTTGGTCAGTCTTCCCTTCCACCTACATCCACTCAGCCATCCTCATCAGCTCCACCTCCTTCTACCTCTCAGCCTCCATCCACTTCAAATGTTAAGTCCCTCTTCACAGCTAAATTTGCCAACTTTGTTGTCGACTTATTTCGTGAATTAGGAAAAAAAGCTGAAAAAAATCATCAGCAACTCTTATCTCAACAAGCTCAAATTGATTCTCAATCTGCCTTCTTGATTGAGATTGCAAAAGTGGTCAACAACAATTCAGATAATATGACTGATTTTTGCACTAAAACTTATCCCATCTTAAAGAGTCTAAACCCTCTTCTCCCAATGGCAAGAAGTGATCAAATTTGAGTTATTTGCTTATGCAATCTTGATGGTGATGTTATCTATATATTTTTATATTATGTTTATGTAATATTTTGGAAACAGTAGTATTGTTCATGACTTGTTTTGTTATGTGATTCTTGTGAATTCTAGACGTATGATCATTTATAAATGTGAAGCTTCTGATTATGCTTGAATTCTTATTATGGAGCTATATTATGGTAATAGAAAATAAGCTTTATTTTATTCCTTTGGGATTTTTTCTCTTTCATTTTGGTCATCTTTTTGATAATGCCAAAGGGGGAGAAATTGTATAAATATTAGTGTGCTGTCCATTGCTTATGAAATCTATTACTATGTTCTTATAAGATGAAGTCAATATGGTTATTGTGACTATCTCATTTATTTACACTTTTAATGCAATATAACCCAGTACTTTTTTATTTGTGCATTGATTAAGGGGGAGTTTATTCCTTCAAATTTACAATGCTCTACTTTACTTATCAACTATATTTTAGTGCATTGCTAAGGAGGAGCTTTTCACTTGACTATACATCTTAAAACTCTCTTAGCATACTAAAGTAATTGTCATCATCAAAAAGGAGGAGATTATTGAACCCCATTGATTTTGATGATTACAATTACTTTAGGTTTAGTACTAATCCTCTTCTAAGTATATTTTTATAGGCTAATCGTTCGTTAGAAGATGAATATTCTCAAGTCCAAGTGAAGCGAAACTCTCCATTTGTTTTTCCTTATACTTCATAAGACTTAATGTAAACGCGTTAGCTTGCCAAGAGATTTTACTCATTTTTTTTCCTAGATGTTTTCTCCTTCTTTTCACTTGCATTAGTAGGCCTAGAATGTTATCTTATTTTATCTTTTTAGTGGCCTAAAAATCTTTCAAATATCTTACCTTTTAAGCCAAAACTACACAACCGGTCAATTTCACCAAATCGACCGGTTGGTTCTACTGGGCCTGGACAGACTCACCCAGTTCGCCAAAAAAAATTTTTGACCGTTATTACACTATTTTTGGCTGTGATAAAAGGTATTATTTGATATTCTTAAAGCTTTATGATGTGTTATTTTTCTCTTTTTATGAAAAGTCCACAAAGCTCTTAATTTTCTCCTATTTTATCCTTTTTCCAAAAGGAGAAATATTGAGATATTGTTTTCCAACCCATATCTTTTTGCTCAGAATTTTTGTACTTGTGCTGAGATATGGTGGTCTTTTTTAGCATATTTTAAGGGCAAAATAACCCTATGTGGCATCTCTTTATTTGTCTTCATGCTAAGTAAGCACTCATTAGTTTTTCTCTTTAATATTTTTTCTCACTCCAACTCTCTTGTTTTTGCTGCCATATTTTCTGGAACATATTTTCAGAAAATCTGGAACTTTATTTCTGTTTTTTGAGCCCAGAAAAATCCAAAATGCCCTCCTCTTACCTTCCTCTCATTGATCTTTGGGTAGGACATAGACACATGATAATCTCTTATTGATTAGTTTGAATTAAGGGCAATTTTTTCTTGAGCTGAGTTCTTTTTCCTTGCTGTCCAAACTGCAGAATGCAACAATATTCACTTGCAAAATTTTTCTAAGTGTTCTAAGCTCTCCTCTCAAGCTCTAAGTGTTCCCTAACTTCTTTCCTAGCAAAAATCTGCATATACTCTTGAAGATCTGTATTTTTCATTCTGCTGGCAAACATCTTCAGGTTTTCTGTTTCTGTTTCCTGTACTTGGGTTTTCTGAAATCAGCAAGCTTGTGTTTTGAAAAGATTATTTGAGTACTTCTTGAAGTTTGCTTGCTCTTACTTGAAGACTTTCTTACTTAAGCACTCCAAATTCTTGAAATCGATTTTCTCTCTTCAAGATCTAGCTTCTTTCGGTTTTTTTTAAACGAGTTGTTGGTAACTCGTTTTTGGTTTTCACGAGTTTTCTCTCTTGGCAAACCTCTATGCGTATAGAGCTCCTTGTGTAATTTTATTCTTGCTCTCAAGTTTTAATATTGGCTAGCTAGACTAGCATCACTTCATTCTCTTGTTCTCTCCTTTTGTGTAGGTGTTTAATTTTTTCCATTAAGTGAGAAAGTAGGTGGGTTAGAATTTTTCCCGTGTAAAAATTCATAGTAAGGTTTGGTCGGCTTTGGTTCCTAGAAAAAGTCGGTGCATTTGTAAGGTTTGGTCGGCTTTGGTTCCTAGAAAAAGCTGATGAGATTGTAATCGGGTTTGTTCGGCTTTGGTTCTCGTTAAAAAGCCAGTTTGTTAGTGGATTGAAATCCACTTGAGGAGCGTGGGGAGTGGACTAGGCGGGAAGCCGAACCACTCTAAATCACTTATGTATTTTTCTCTCTTCTTGTTCGCGATAAAATTTGACCATTACATAAAATTATTAAATCTGATTTTAACTTAAAAAATAAGCTCAAATTACTTTAATAAAGTTGATTTATACAGTAACTAAATTATATCTCTCACGTTTTTATTTTGAGTTATTTTTTGTGATGACATAGCTGTTTTGGTCTATTTGCTCAAATCAATTGATTTTATCTCTGTTTTCTGCACTGTTCCTGTTCATCCGGTCTATTTGGTAAAATCGATCAATCTGCTTTTTCGCACTCTGTTTGACTTATTTTTGCTGTAACTTTAACTTGCTTCTCTTCCATTTTGATCATTTGACTGTGTACGTCTTTTACCTGCTGTTGTTTTCATTAGTACAATTTATTTGAATTTTTTTTTATTCCTAATTCACCCCTCTCTTGGGAAGGCCTAAGTGCCAACAGATTGTTGGTGTGCCGGTGCAGGACCGTGGATTGTCAGCCTCGGTCCCACCTCCTCCGGCGCCTTCGGCCGGTCCGGACATCCCTTCGGGGATGGTCCAGCCGGGGGCCGGCTCTAGAGGTCCGATTGTGCAAACCTTCGCGTGCAATATCTACTAGGGCTTCGATCAGATTGAAGGGCGTTCCGCAAGAGGGGAGCAAGTGGCGGTGCTTGAATGGAAGATAGATGAGGCTCTGACCTTGCTTCGAAAACTTGAGCCTTCAGAGGCGGAGAAGGCAATCGCCAACCTGGAGTCGAAGTGTGCTAGGTACAAGGGTGATCTAGAGGCTGCAATGCTCGAGATCGAAGAGCTGAAGAAGGAGAAAGCCGCTCTAGAGGCCTAAGTCGAAGAGCTGGTGGAGGAGAACCACTATCGAATGGCTTTGCTCGAGCTGTTCGTGGTCTCCTCTCGGCGTCGGAGTTCAGACTCCCTCCTTAGAACATTTCAAAAAGGATTTTTTTTTTGACAAACTTGTAAAAGGAGTTCGTTCAATGAAGTGCTCTTTTTAATGCAAGATTTTGAATTTTGCGATGTGACCAATGGAGGGGAAATTGAGGAGGCATGCATGCCTAGTAGGTCTAGGTTTCTAGGTTGATTGGATCAGACGGTCAGATTTCGCCCTCGGGGAGCGAAAACGTCGGGCTAGGGACTATAAAAGGCTTTGGGGGTAGCAATGGGGCCCTCCATTGCTGTCTTTTTCCTTGGGGCTGTAATGGCTAAGAAATCGCGAAGCCGAGCCAAGGAGATGTGGGATGATTTTCGAGCTGTGCGTGGAGAGCGGTGTTCTCTTCCTCAGCATACTTTCAATGTGGAGGTTGAGAAGGTCTGGGGGAGGGATCCGAAAGTAAGGCTGGAGCTCTCTTCGACAGAAGCGACGTTCACCACCTTGCAGAAGGGGAAAATTGCGGTTTGCCTCCACCATCTCCAAGGTGGGCTATTCCTTCCCTTCCAGTAGGAGTTCGTGAACGTCTTCAACCACTTTAGCATCATCCCGATGCAGCTTCCCTCGAACGCGATCACCATGATCTATTGCCTTATCAAGGAGTTGCAGCACAGGAGGATCCCTTAGGATATAAAGATCTTCAAGACGGACTTTCGGTGGGAGGCGAACCCCCGTCTGCATAGTTATTTCGTCCTAAAAGGGAGGTACTGCCAGGTGTTCAAGGTGAAGGACACCAGCTTCACAGACTAGTATAAGAGATTTTTCTTCGTCGACACTGGGGGGTGAGTTTCGTTGTTCCCCGAAGAGTCGGCGAGGCGAGGTTTGTGGGGGAAGGAATTGGCTTTGAGGACCCGCACTTCCGAGCAGTGGACGAAATCCGAAAGCATGTCCACGATGTGGAGGACTACCTATGGTTATTGGAGAACAACGTGTGGGCTTACACATGTAATATTTCAAACCTCTTCTTCGATTTTCGCTTCCACGCTTACCCTTCTCTTTTTTTTTGCAGGTTGGCGGGAGCTCGAATTAGCCTGGTTTCACCTTCAACAGATCGGGAGCAAGAGGGTTCCCCATGATAGGGCCAAACCCTCCCATCTGCCAGCCAAGAGGAGGATAGTAGCACCCGCGGAGGGGGCCTCTTCGGCAGCGCCTGCCGCTTCTAAAGGGACGAACCTGACCTGGCTTATATTGATGATGTGCAGGTTAGCGATGAACCCGAAGAGCAGTGCATGGGCCGCGAAGGCTCGGCAGATTCTAGTGCCAAGGCGGCAACGACTTCGAGCGACCAGCGTGCTGAAGAGTCTGGGAGGCTCTTCGAGATGTACGGCGTCCCCGAAGGGTAGCTCGACTCGGTGACCAGACTTGGTGCCAAGACTGCAGATTTGTTAAGTGCGGTAAGATCTCTATCAGATTTTTTTGAGTTTCAGCCTTTCCTAACATTTTTGTTTTGCAGCTTCAAGAGGTGCAGGGGGCATTCAGGATGGAGGTCGTGGCGTAGGAGAGGAAGGCGAAGGAACTAGAGCTCAGGCTGCTGGAGTCTAAGCGCCAACATCGCCTAGCCAAAAAGCATCTTCGATCAGCCATGCGGGGCCTCGAGGAGTCTAGCCGTCGGGAGGCCGAGCTTCAATGGCTTTTGAAGGAGGCGCTCAACCAGAGCCACGAGGAGGCTCGCCAGGAGGGAGTTGCCGAATTTTAGTATTCACTGGAGCTCAAGGCCAAGGAGGCGCTTGAGAGTTCGGTGAACATACTGGGTTCGGCTCTCTTTGATCGGGCATCTGAGTTGCGAGGACCTCGAAGGGCTGGACATGGACGAGTATATTCGTTCGAGAAACCGCTCGTACCAATGCCCGTACTTCACAATGTCGGCAGAGAGGTTGGAGCGAAAGTTCTCCTTCGTCTCGCGTCTGAAGGTGGCCATCCCTCCTATTGAAGCTGAGATAGCGACAGCAGAAGGGATCGCCTAGGGAGCCCGCTGCCAGTAGAGGAGCCAAGTGCTCGGGGAGAAGGGACCGCAGAGAAGCCTCTAGCCATATCACCCCTCCGTTCACAGGACCCACTGGAGGATGTTCCCCAAACTTCGGGTGCCAACATCAAAATAGATTCTCCCTCTGATTTTTCGAGGAGGGATGGCGAGTTGTAAACTTTCACTTGTACTTTTTTTTCTTGAGTAATATTATTGTGAACAAATGTTTATTTGTACTGAGTTTTCATTGTGAGAAGAATTTGCTAAGTTTAGATGAAATAGCCTAGGACTTCGAGAAGGGGTGTGCCCTTGACCGTTTCCTATGTGCTAGGCTGTTAGAATTTGAGTGGCTGGGACTTCGAGAAGTGGTATGCCCTTGACTGCCAGTCACATAGGTCCTAAATTAGGATTTGAGTGGCTTGGGACTTCAAGAAAGGGTATGCTCTTGACTGCCAGTCGCCTAGGCGCTAAATTAGGATTTGAGTGTCCTGGGACTTTGAGAAGGGTTATGCCCTTAACTGCGAGTTGCCTAGGTGCTAAGTTTAGGATTTGAGATGGTGCATCATTTCGTATAATAATCATGATATTGCCGATAGGTTATAAGTGTTCATGAATAAAATTTTCTGATATCATTCCAACTCCATGTTCTGGGGAGAAGGGTGCCATCTTGCTATGCCAGCTTGTAGGTGTTCGAGCCCAATATGCTGCGGATGATGAAGGGGCCTTCCCAATTGGAATCGAGCTTGCCCAGTGCCATGTCCCTTCCAGCAGTGTTTTTTAGTTTCAAGACAAGATCGCCTTCATGGAACGGCCTCTTCAATACGTGCTTGTCATAGTATCTTGTGATCTATCGCTTATGTTCGGCTTGTCGTAGTGCGGCTATCTCCCTGCTTTCTTCGAGAAGGTCGAGCTCAAGCTTCCTTGCGTTGCTGTTTTGTTGTTGCCATTCGAGAAGGGCCGGTGGATCGAAGCCGCTAGAGTGTTCAACACGGAGGGAGTAAACCTCCAGCTCAATCGGGATGAGCGCTTCCCTGCCAAAATGAGTGAGAACGACATTTGACCCATGGCTACTGTTGGTGTGCAATTGAGTCCCCAGATTACGGCTGGTAACTCGGCGGCCCACGACGAGCCGGCTTTTTCGACTTGCTTCAACGGGTTAAGGAAGTTTTTGTTCGTTGCTTCAGCTTGTCCGTTCGATTGGGGATAGCAAACTGATACAAAATTTAGATTAACACCATTTTTGGAGCAGAGATCTCAGACGGTGCGGCTTGTGAAGGTCGTCCCCATTGTCGCAGACCAGGGAGAGCAGGATGCCGAACTTGCATATGAGCAGTGTCCAGATGAAGTTCCTAACATTCATGCTTGTCGTTTGTGCCATTGCCTTGGCCTCGACCCATTTGGAAAAGTAATATGTTGCCAACTGTATATGGCGCAAGTTCCTTCCAGATTTCGGGAATGGCCTCAAAAAGTTGAGTCCTCACATCGAAAAAGGCCAAGAGCTCATTATGGGCTGTAGCTGCGTCACAAGTTATTTTGGGATGTTTGAGTAGATTTGGCACTGGGGGCATTTTCGGCTGAACTCCTTGGCATTTTTGTGAAGGCTTGGCTAGTACTATTCCTAGCACAAGACCTGCAGTGCGAGATTTCATTCGGCGGCGTGAGTCTCGCAGTCGGCGGAATGGATCTATTCAAGGATGGTCTTCGAATCTGCTTCGCGGACGCACTTTGCCAAGGGCAAGGAATAGCATCGTCTGAATAATTTCCCTAGCGATAGAACGTTCCTGGCAGCCTTCATTCGGAGCTTACGGGCCTGATGCCTGTCACTTGGGAGTTCTCCCGTCTGGAGATAATGCTGGATTCCGTCCATCCAGCTTTCGGGGTTAGAGCCGACATCGAAGACTTCGGGTTCGTTGTAAGCTGGGGCCAATATATCTTGCGCGTCTCGCTTTTCTTCTTTAGCTAGCTCATCCGCGAGCGAGTTCATTTTGTGGGAATGTGAAACAGGAGAGCCAGGGAGAAGTATTGCAGGAGGTTTTTGGCTAGCTGTAAGTATCTTTTAAGCACCTCATCTTTTGTCTAGTAAGTCCCATTCAACTAGCTCACCATCAGCTTTGAGTCGCTATAGATGCGAAGGTGCTGTGCTCCGAGGCCTTTGGTGAATTTGAGCCCGGTGATGAGGGCTTCGTACTCGGCTTGATTGTTCATGACGGGGAACTGTATCTTTCCTGATCTCTGGAATCAAACCCCCTAGTGACTGGTGAGGATGATGTCGATCGTTTAGATGTGTTCGCCAGAGGCTCCATCGGCGTGGAGGATCCAGGGCAGCAGCTTCTCTGGGAGTTTGGGATGTTCGGGAGTTCGGGAATTCGGGCTGTAGGTAATTGTCAGTTTGGCCACGAAGTTGGAAAGCACCTGGCTCTTTGAGACTGATCTGACAAGGAAATCAACAATGAACTCAGAGAGTTCCACTGGCCACTTTTGCAATCTTCCGAAGACTTCGGGTGAATGGAGTACTCTTCGAAGGGGATGGTTCATCACCACTTTAATGGAGTGGGCTTGGAAATAGTGGCGCAACTTACGGGCAACACCTATTAGCGTAAAAGAGAGTTTTTCAAGATGAGGGTACCTTAGCTCAGCACCATAAAGGATGTGAATGATGTAGTGGATAGGGCGCTGCCGACCTGCCTCTTTGTAGATGAGCACCACCGACACTGAGCTGTCGGTGGCGCTGAGGTAGAGGAGGAGGTCTTCGCGTGGGAGCGGGGCAGACAGGAGTGGCAGCGACAACAGATACATTTTTAGTGACTCAAAGGCTTGCCAGTAGTCATCGTTCCAAGTTGGGTACTCTCCCCGAAGGACCTTGAAGAATAAGAGGCATCGCTCGCCAAACCTGGATATGAATCTGCTGAGGACAGTGATTCTTCCGTTCAACTTTTGTATGTCTTCGGTTGTTCGGGGCAGATCCATTTCCAGGATGGCCTATATCTTTTCGGGTTCGCCTCGATTCCCTTAATTGATACCATGTGGCCAAGAATTTATCGTACGTCGCGCGAAGATACTTTTCAAGGGGTTCAATTTGGTGTTGTATGCACGGCAAGTGTTTAGCATTTCGCAGAGGTCGCTGAGATGTTCTACCCTGCTCTTTCTTTTAATCAAGACGTCATCTACGTAAGCTTCCACATTCCTCCCCTTCTGCTCTTTGAAGACGGCGTCGATCATTCGCGGGCATGTCGCACCTGCGTTTTTCAAACCGAACGGCATGACCTTGTAGCAAAAGATCCCTTGGTCGGTGATGAATGAAATGTGCTTCTCGTCTTCTTCAGCCATTCAGATTTGGTGATAGCTCGAAAAGGCATCCACAAAGCTCATCACTGAGTATCCCACCGAAGAGTCGACATATCTGTCTATTTTTGGCAAGGGGTAGAAATTTTTGGGGCAGGCCTTGTTTAGGTCTATAAAGTCTACGCACATCCGTCATTTCCGTGAGCTTTTCTTCACAATGATGATGTTTGCGAGCCATGAAGGGTAAGCGATCTCCCCGATGAAACCAATGGCGAGGAGTTTTCAACCTCCTCTCGAATCGCTCGTTGTTTCTCGCCGCCAAAGCTTCTCTTCTTCTACCTGATAGGAGTTGCACCAAGTTTAAGGCTCAATCGATGTTCGGCTATGATTCTCTCAATCCCGAGCATATCCCCGGGTCCCAAAGCAAACACATCGAAATACTCAGAAAGCAGTGCTACCAAAGCAGGCTTTTTATTCTCAGGAAAATCTTTGGAAATCAATACAGATTTTTCGTCGGCGACAGTTACATGATTGTTTTGGTCGACAGGGGGCAAGGCATGATTCCTGATGATCTGTATGGAGGCGAGCATTTATTTCAAAGCATTTCCTGGCCCCAACTCCGTCTCTTTTGATGGTGACGACGTCGAACAGCGTGGGAAATTTGACACATAAGTGGTACGTAGATGGGACCATATAGAACGTCACCATCGCGGGTCGTCCCAAAATTGAGTTGTATCCGGTGGGAGAGTCAATGATGATGAAGTCAATTTGCTTCGTCTCCTTCCTGGGGCCATCTTCGAGAGTGATGTGCAGGGTGGCGTAGACGCCGAGTCGGTAGATGTCTCCGGAGAAGCTGGACACAGTCATGGAGGGAGGGAGGGGCCTGCAGTGGCCAACACCCATCTCGTTAAAGGCGCACAGATAGAGAATGTCGACCGAGCTCCCGATGTCAACAGGGTCCGGTGGACATCACATCCTTCGATTTCGGCGATAATGATTATGGGATCATCGCAGTTGCCGCCCCCTTGAGGAAGGTCACCTGTGGTGAAGGTGATGTTAGGCAGAATCAAGGGGGTCTCTACGGCGCATACCTTTGGGCATCTTCGGATTAGGCAAATGTAGTCGTAATCGAAGTTGGACAATACGGTCTTCTTCCTGAGGGACTTTTACATTTTTGGGGCAGACGGCGAGGCCACTGAGGCTTCTTCCTGGGGAAACAGTACTTGTGCAGTCTTCAATGGCAACTCCTCAATCTTCCTGTAGCCGATGAGGAAGCCCTTCTCTATATATTCGTTGATAAGCACTCGAAAGAAGCGGCACTCGCGCAGGAGGTGGCCGTAACACTGATGGAACTTACAATACTTCGTTGAATCTTCGCCAGGCTGAGGTGGCCAGCGATCACCGCGGTTCTGAACAAATCCTTTATCCTTGAGAATAGAGAAAATCTCATCGATGATGTAAACTGGCATCGAAGTGCGAGAAGAGTCGCCGTCTGTGACGCCCGTGGCCAAAGAGGGCGAGGAGTGATTGCCGGATGATGTCCTAAGAGAAAGGAATCATTGAGGCAAAGTACGGGTCCTGGCAAGCTTCTAGGTCGAATAATGAGTGGTAAGAGGGGCATAGGAATGAATCGTCCCACATTGAAAAGGGAGGGAGATCCTAAGCTATATAAGTAGGTAACGTAATCTCAAATTGTAGAGGAGCCTTTTGGGGCAAAATCGTGAGGTTAGTGGTGGAAAACTCCATAGTTGAGCGTGCTTGAGCTAGAGTAGCACTGGGATGGGTGATCTTTCAGGAAGTGCTCAAGTCACGCAGTTTTCCTAAAGTCAAAGTCGACAATACCTCTACAATGAGATCACGGGATGTTACAATATTGTTGTGATGCCCGTGGCCGAAGAGGCGGAGAGTGATCGCCGAGTGATGTCCTAAGAGAAAGGAATCACTGAGATAAAGTACGGCTCCTGGCAGGCTTCTAGGCCAAATAATGAGTGGTGAGAGAGGCGCCTTTTGGGGCAAAACCGTGAGCTAGTGATGGAAAAATTTCATAGTTAAGCGTGCTTGGACTGGAGTAGCATTAGGATGGGTGACCTCCTGGGAAGCACTTAAGCACGCAATTTTTCTAAAGCTAAAGCGGACAATACCTCTACAATGAGATCACAGGACATTACAATATGGTATCAGAGCTGACCTCTCGCAGTACGATGTGGTTCGAGGACGAACCAGGCGGAAGCTGGTGGGCCTATGACGCCTGTGGCCTAAGAGGGCGAGGATTGATCGCCGGGTGATGTCCTAAGAGAAAGGAATCACTGAGCCAAAGTGCAGCTCCTAGCAGGCTTCTAGGCCGAATAATGAGTGGTGAGAGGAGCACAGGAATGAATCATCCCATATCGGAAAGGGAGGGAGATCCTGAGATGTATAAGTAGATAACGTGATCTCAAATGGTAGAGGCGCCTTTTGGGGCAAAATTGTGAGGCTAGTGATGGAAATCTCTGTAGTTAAGCGTTCTTGGGCCGGAGTAGCACTGGGATGGGTGACCTCCTGGGAAGCACTCAAGCACGCAATTTTTCTAAAGCCAAAGCGGACAATACCTCTACAATGAGATCACGGGATATTATAATATGGTATCAGAGCCGACCTCTCGAAATACGATGTGGTTCGAGGACGAACCAGGCGGAAGCTGGTGGGCCTGTGACGCCCGTGGCCGAAGAGGCGGAGAGTGATCGCCGGGTGATGTCCTAAGAGAAAGAAATCACTGAGGCAAAGTGCGGCTCCTGACAGGCTTCTAGGCTAAATAATGAGTGGTGAGAGAGGCGCCTTTTGGGGCAAAACTGTGAGGCTAGCGATGGAAAACTTCATAGTTAAGCGTGCTTGGGCTAGAGTAGCACTTGGATGGGTGACCTCCTGGGAAGCACTCAAGCATGCAGTTTTCTTAAAGCCAAAGCGAACAATACCTCTATAATGAGATCACGGGACGTTACACCGTCAAACTTGCACTTCTCGTGAGACGGGGGAAACTTTCGGTCCCGAAAGTTTCTCCCGAGAATGCTTGGGTCCAGCTTCGAAGTGTCGCCTTTCTTGTCTCAGGATGAGGCGTCTCCCTTCTTGGTGCTCGCCTTGAGGGCCTTTGCGTCTTCGAGATGGATCTACTTTTCGGCTCGGGCTCTTGCCTTCATGAGCATCTTCGGCATGTCATCCATGAAGGAGTCATACAGCTCGCCCGGTAGTATGCTGTGAACGAAGATCATAGTTGACCTGTCATCCATTGTATCTTTTGTTTCAACGTTTATCTTCGAGAATCGATCCACATACTAATGCAGAGACTTGTCAGGGCCCTGCCTTTTTTACCAGAGCTCGTGGATTGTTCAGGACGTGATCTTTGATGTGCCGAACCTGGTGCGAAACTGCTCGGAGAACTGTTGAAAGCTTTAGATGGACGCATAGGGAATTTTGTCGAGCCAATCTAATGCCAGGCCCGTCAAGGTGTTCCAAAATAAGCGACACGTATACGTGTCTGAGATGGGGTCGCCCGTTGCAAGGGCATTCTTGAAGCGCTTCACATGCTGTGTCGGGTCAATGAGGCCATCGTAATCATTGACCCTAGGGTCTTTATAACCACGACGCGCAAGTGTCGCCATTATGGCTAGCGAGAAGATTGTGCTCACCGGTGGAGCCGAGGGGGGTACACTTCGGGTTAGCTTTCCCCTACGGCGTGGGTGCTGGCCTCTTCAAGGGGTGGTTCGTGGTGTTCCACACTTGGAGGAGGAATCGAGCCCTCGAGAGACAGGGCCAGAGAGAGGGGTCTCTGTTGCTGCAGAAGGAGAGCTGGTAGATTGGCAAGGAAGATGTTCATTATTTGGAGGAGCGTGGCTACCGCGTGTGTGAAGGCTTAGAGCTGGCGGTCGCTTGCGGCAACATTGTTCTGGGGTGGGTGGGGGTGCCACCTGCAGCTCATTAAGCAGTGTGCAGTTCTCGTCGCGAGCTTCTTCCATGAGTGGTTGAGGGGATCGGGTTCGATCCTGCATGAGGGCACCAAATTATTGAGGCTAGAAATCAACCAGAAGATCGAAAGAGAGATTTTTTACATGAAAAATTGACTGGGCGAAAAAACCACTGCACCGTTCGGGCGGCTTTCAAAGATTTTCACTATATAATTGCTTTTTTACAAGATTATAGTAGTAAAGTGGGGAGAGAGTTGAACAGAGTGTTCTTTCTCCCTGTTACAATAAAATTTTATAGTCTAATTTGGTCTCTGGGCAGTCCCTTCAAGGGAATGGGCTCCATCTCTGGCGTTGGACCAATTATGTCTGCTAGATTACTGCTAGGCTGACGCGTCATGGCCTCTGTTGTACGGATCGTACTATCTAGGCGGGGGGGAGTCATGCCTCTTAAAAGCAGTATAGAGTCTTATACCTCATGTCGTGTGTGAGCAGTTCGTCGTGGGCTCTTCGGCATGGGTTCTTCGACAACAGCCTTTCACCGGGGGGGTTCCCCTTTTCAACCTATGTTCGTCATTGAGCTCCTTTGACGCTGATGCCACATAGACCTCCACGTGTACACTCCAGATGTACCGGAGCAGATCTGGATGTAACAATGGTCAAGCCCAAGCTAACGGTTTAACAATCCACAAGGTTACGAATACTAAAGGAATGAAACAAAAGGGATGTCTTATGCTAACTACAACTCACAAGGACACTCCACATTTTTTTTTTGAAAAGTTGGATCCACTCTTTAAACTCTGTTCGTCCTACTCTGCGTTGTACTCTATGGATGATTGTTCATTTTTATCTTTTAAAACCGTCAATAATGACAAGATTTTTCTAGGTGTTTTTACTTTTTTTTTCACATTATTTTATTTACTCAAATTTTTAAATCCTTTGAATTGGAGACAATATTTTTAGATACTGAGCAGAAATGCAAAAGTCATGTTAATCACTCTGTACATAAATTTAATCATATACCTAGAGATTATAAAAAACTTTGGTAAATAAAATGAAATTTTCTATAATTTTTTTTTTTTTTAAAAAAAGAAATCTACTGTTTAACTTGATTTATGTCAGGAGGAAACTTTTGGAACCTAAGTGCAGTAAAATAAAATAAAATTAGTATCGATTTCTAAGAAAATAATATTCACAATTACAAATAGAAACTTTATTATATTAATCAAAAGAAAAATTTAAATATATATATATACTTTTAATAATTAAATTAACAGTAAGAAAACTATTTTGATGAACATCCATGCAGTTTGTTCCGATTAATTGTCAGGTCTACTCAGGACATGCTGATTACACTTGCAAATGAGTCGAGCCAATCTGAATTTCGATTTAAGTTTAAATCAATTAGACAATTAAACGATATCAAAATAAAAATCGATCATCCAACCTGAAAGGGAACCCAATTTTATCCGTTTATTTCAATTACTAGGTCAACTCCACCCGGTCTGATTTAGAACTAACTCGGTCTATTGAATAAAGGTAAAAGTTCTTAGTCGCATGGATCTTGATATAGTCGAGTGTTTAGCAGGAGGGCAAGCGGTTTTGTTAGCTTGTGATTTAAACAAAGCAAAAATTCATGTGAACGGCTATATTGGCTATTAAGATTATTTTCTTCGACAATATAAAAAAAAAAAATTTATTATCTCGGAATGTGGATTGCTCTATCTTGATTCTTGCCTAACGCCTCAAATTTTTAAATAGCTATGCTTTCTCTCATGTTCGTAGAGACGGGCACGAGGTGATACACAAGCTAGTCTGGTTTGCTCTTAATCTAGAGACTATAGGTGCATTTATTTGAATGAAATAATCATTTTATTCCACTCTTACTTTTTTATGAAATAGCTATTCATATTTTCTTTAATAAAATAGTCGTTTTATAAAAATCTCTATTTCATATTTTATAAAATAGTCATTACTTTTATTCATCCAAGGAATATCTACTCTTCAGCTATTCTTTGTCAGCTAAAAATATTATTCTAAAATTACCATTATTTACACATATATACACACACATTCTTATAAGTATGCTACATATACATATATATTTATATAAATTACATTAATCTAATTAATTATGTAACATTAAATTTAATAATATTAAATAACATAAATTTTATTAAATTATATTTATGAGTATTTTAGTACTTATTTATTTATTTTTTATTTCACATTTTATTCAATTCAAATAAACAAAAGAATAGCTAATGACTTAAAACATATGGACCAAATCAAAACTTTATGAAAACAGAGGAGCCAAACCCTAATTGCACTACATTAACTCTGGTAATATGAACCAGTCAATTTGCAGAACAATCCATTGATCCAACTCGAATTCGAATTAAGATCCGATGCAGATATTGTGGATTAGATTTAAAATAGAACATTTCAAATCCAACTCGACCTAACCTGACCTACTTACAAGCTTAATCCTGACCACCATCATAGGATTAAAATTAACATGAAAAAAGAAAAAAGAAAAAAGAAATCATGAATGACCAAATTTATCGATATCATCAATTTTGTAATCAATAGGCAATGCTAATTATGTACTTTCTTCTATGCCTCTTTAATACGGGTTCTAATCTAGTAACCCATCAAAATAATTTTGCTTCTACTACAGTAATACATCGATAAAAAATTATAAGAACTTTTTACATAATTATAAAATCATCATAAAGATTTTTCTTTACACATGAATCGTACAAAATGTTAAAATATAGTTTGCGAGATAGATGATGTAGTAATCTCATTCGTACGCACGATAGTCCAATTAATCCAACTCATCCTAAGGCCAAAGAATCAATCGAAGTGTTGACCAAGGTCGAACTTGGTCTTGGTCCTGGTCCGAAATCTTGAAGCTAATCGGAAGTCTTCAAATTCCGCTTACAATTCCTGTGGGAAGCCTCCGTGATTATATGAGCGACTGCAAGAGAAAGATCTATTGAAGGCCTAGTCTCTCCTCAACTATTCCTAGAGATATTACTTCAACAATCAGTTGTTTTAATTCTCCTTGGGCCCATAGGGCATTTACAAGGAATCTCGAAAAGATAAAGACGACTAGCTTGTCACCATCCCCCACTCAAACTACTCTGCTTTTGCAAGATCCTGGACACATAACAGCCACCGGATGCTTGTAAATAGATATTTCGATAATCCATCATAAACATGTTGATCACTCCTCTAGAGTAATAATGTTTCTCATAAATATCAGGCCACATTCCTATAGAAGGGGGATAGAAAGTATTTACATTCTTCTTCCACAACCCTCTCTCTCTAGAGCATAGCAAAACATTATGAGCATTTATCTCGAAGGCTTATTTTCCTATTTTCTATTCTCTTGAAATAACAAACCTCTATAACTTGCCTTAGGGTACTCCTTTAATATTAATGGAGATTTTCCTTTGCTTAACCAATGAATGTAGAAAACTCTATCCAAACTACATATATCAGTGTATTCGATCTATTTTGTTTCACTAAATCACATATACATGTGTATCTTATCTATTTTATTTCACCAGTTGTTCTCAATCTCGCACTCACACTCTCTTGGTACTTCCTCATTTCTATAGGAGCATTTGTTGCAAGATGAGTCAATCCCAACCAAACTTTTCCCATCTTCTTCGAATTTATTTCCTCGACGAACTTATTTTAAGAATTTTGCATATAATTAATCATTTTTCCATTTATATTTTAAGAATTAACTATAGTAACTTGTTTATAACTGTATTTGAAGGCATGGCAAATAAAAGTATTCCTGAGATGAAGTAGTAAGGTGGATGAGTAAACACACATGAAAAGCAAAATGGGGAATGGGTATATCCATAAGAAGATTTGAGTAATCTTAATTGTAAATAAGCTCAGAAGAATCGTATTAAATGATTTGGACATATAAATCGTAAACTAATAGAAAATTTTAATAAGAAAATTGAAGTTATTGGATTTTGCTCATATAAAAAAAGTGAATAGAAAAACTAAAAAAGACATAACACGAAAGTATAAAGAATAGCCTTGCAGATTTAGAGGTAAATAAGACACTGTTATTTGATAAAATACAATGCAAATAACATATTGATAAAGTTAACTTTACCTAGTAGGATTAAGACTTGATTATTGTTATTATTGTTGTTGTATAACAACAATAGTATTTATAGATAAGCATGTGTATAATCACATTTAGATCCTTAAAATGAAAAAAAAAAGTAAGCATAAAAAGAAAAATTTTGGTTGACAAGAATACAAATAAAAAACTTTTGAATAATATAAATACTAAAAAATGTAGAAGTCATATATAAAATGATAAGACGTCTCACTTTATAATACATAAACAGTATTTTTACAAAAATCATATAAGATACTATATTGAAGAAATCTTGTGTCAAAATTCGGAAGAGATCAAAACAATCTTCTTCCCATTTTTCACAAGTTTTAAAACCACCGATTAAAACAAGAACAACAAGTTTCAGTAACAAGGAGATGATGAACATAAGTGAAAAGTATACAAAACTACAAATTTTTCAAGAAGCAGGTATGATATCTATATGTGATCGAAAACTTACCCATAACAGCTATTCAATCGATCCCGTGTTCCTCCTTCCCTGTCTGCTCTTCCACTTGAAGGAAAACAGCATACGATCAGACATGTATCTACTCTTACCCATAAAGAGCTATTCGATCGATCCCCCGTTCCTCTTCTCCTTGAAGGAAAACACCATTCGATCAGACATGGATCTGCTCCATCTGCACATCCCTCTCCTTAAGCGGCACATAATCTCCCAGATAAACCTCCAGATGATCAGCGAGAGCGGATTTGTCGATGCTCTCATGGCGGTACGATTTGCAGACGAAGTACACCACCGTCTGCACCACTAGCGCGAAGAGCACCACTACCGACATCAACGCCAGTAGCGCCGCCGCGAGGCAGACCCTCGCCGCCGCCGGTGAACCCCCGCCCACCACGAGCAGGCGGAACGCAAGCTCGATTCCGACGAAGACCAGATTCATCATGAAGAAGATGGCGGCGGCGATCCCCATCTTCCCCCTCAACAGCTCGCGGCTCCTCCGCATCGCCTCAACCCCGCAAGCCTCCTCTAGCACCGAGACTACGCTCGCCACGTGCCAGATCACGCTGATCCACACCAGGCCGGCGAGGTAGGCGATGCCGAGGACGACGGCGACGAAGACAGTGGTGGCGTTGCTCCGGGCCATGAGGATGGCGGAGACGAAGATGAACAGGGCGAGGAGATTATAGGCGACAAGGAACACGAAAGCGGCGAGGAAGGTGTGCGCGAGGCGGCGCCATACCTTGGGGACGATGGAGAGGACCTTGCGATAGGAAAGGAGGAGGTCGTGCTTGGCAGTGCAGGAGGACGCGACGGTGTAGACAACGGCTGCGGTGGAGAGGAGGGAATAAATGAGGAGAGCAACGAGATAGACTGACTTGAAGAGGAGGAAGGCGGACCACTCGGAGGATAATCGGTGGAGGAGGCGCTGCTCGGACGGCGATCCGGCGGCGGTGTGCACTAAGGCATCCTCGTTCCGATTGATCTGGGAGAAGAGGAGGTGGGAGATCTCGATCTGGACGAGGAAGAGGATGGAGAGGGGAACGATCAGAGTGGCGGCAATCTGCGAGAAGAGCCGCCGCCATGAGAGGATCAGCTTGGTGGCCTCCCGGTAGATGCCGATTAAACCTAAGAACTGGAGCTCTTCCGGTTCGCAATCCATGGCCGCCGGTTCCGGAATTGATACTGCCGGCGATCGATCGAGAGAGAATAGGATGGATTGGCGAAGAGGGAGATGAAGAAATAGCAGAGATTGGGGATTTGGGAGAAACGAAGTTGCGGAGAATGTGATGAATATCTAGCTCGCTTGAAATTGTTGGGCCGCCGACTTTGAATAAAGACTTTGGAATTGACCCCTGCCGTTACGGTGTTCATTGAAACGATTAAAATCGAAACAAATAAACTAATTTTCATTGATTTGATTTAAATTAAAATATATTAATTTGATTAATAATTTTATAATTATTTTTTTTTTAATCAAGAGAAATTCAATTTTTTATATTTAAAAACTAAACTAACTAAATCAATCAAAATATCATATGCTATTATATTATACGATAATACACTTAAAATTATATAAATTATTTATTATTTTTTATAAAATTTATGATCATGGTCTTATTTTGGTTTGATTTTTTAAATTTTAAAATAGAAATTGATCTTTTTTATATATATCCAATTAATCAATACCTACCATTTCACTTAATTACTGTTAACACGTGGTTCCGGCACTGCATCCCTGCCGTACACGTGGCGTCAAGCTGGCATTTAGCCTTTATTTATTTACTAATTCATTTATCTGTTCTCACAGGTTTCAGACCTCGGTCAAACCTCGGCCACGAGGGTTCAATCAAGCCTCGCCCTTGACGAGCCAGGACCATCCCTGCTAACATCGATGACGATATTACGCTGTTGTACTTGTCGCAGTCAGCGTGGCCCGACCGCTCCGTTCCTCGTACAAAATACTTTTTTCAGACACGTAAATCAAGGATCCGCATACTCCAGCTGTCACGAATCCCCAGAAGCAGTACCAATATTTAAAAATCATGCTCCCCTGTTGCTGCTTTCGGTCCCTCTAGTGGCCGACAAGCGGCGCAAGCACAGAGCTTGTTCACCTTCATTTCTCCGAAAAATTAGGACAAAGCTGTATAGTCTATCTCCTACAAATACCCTTGAACAGTCTTAAGAAGGAGGATCCGAGAGGAAAGGATCAATAAGAGCGGCCAAAGTATAAACAACTTTCCTATTTCTCCAATCCTGACTGTATTAGAGCCCCAACTGAGGAGCTCTCTCTCTCACCCTCTCTAAGCATTGTGCTAGCCTTTACGGCTACCTTTTTTCTTAGTGAAATTCCTTCGCTGATTGCCGGGTGGATGTAGGGGATTTCCTCTCTGAACCACCTTAAACTTCTGTGTATTCCTCTGGATGTCCCGAACTCTCTCTCCTCCTTTAGCTTTAACCATCAGGTTTATTCCTCTGCGTGTCGCCGTCTCTTAGGACTCTCTCTTTTTTGGTGTTTCTTGGGATCCCCTACATCTCACGTCAACAATTACGTTAACAACCTTCCCATCCAAAAGGCTGAAGCTTGCGAGGTAAAGCAGCTAAAGATTGCTACGGAGTGAGTGGCAATGAAGGAACCACATGCGATGGCACTAGCTGACACCACTGGCTAAATTAATGACGTCCAAGCGAGATTGACTCTTCAAATATCCGCTCATGAAGAGTCGATGAAGAAGATGCGAAAAGAAGTCTAGAAGTTGAGCAAGGCAAAAGAAGCAACCAAGAAAGAAAGGGCACTATAAAGAGAAGCAGTGAAGCGTCCTGCCACCAAAACTCCACGTTGGATGCGAAGATCAACATGATGAAGCAATAGAACAAGGTGCTATTAGCAAAGAATGAGGCACACTCGAGAATGGATAAGCCAATTGAATTTAGATATAAGATCGATTATAACCTAGATTGTTGAGATCATGCCCAATTAGGCAGGCGAGGCAGATGCAAGTGGCCTAAGACATCGTGTTAAGATCCTTGTCGGTGCTAGCTTGCTGTAGAAGCTTGATCTGTGTCGCCCAAAGGTCCTTCCCCTCACAGGGCCAAAATGCTCATCTAGATTCTTCTAGGCCAGTCAGCAGGCATGGCGTGGCTAAAGTGCAAAGAATGTCGGGGATATTCATGAGGAGTATTTGTCGACTCACTTGCAGGGAATGCCACCAATAGAGTAGCAGTAAGGATCGATGTAGATGAGTTCCTTCTCTAGTTTTATAACTTTTTTTTTTACTTCTGGTCTTTGTAGACATGGATGAGGGTTAGTGTAAAGAATGTCATATTTTGTTATTAGTAAAATATACCGCTCTTGCTTTTGTATATTTGTCTTCTATCTTTTGTTGTATTTTTGAATGTGTCAAGGAATGCCACGTCGATTAAGTTCTGCAATTACTCCAAGTGTAGGACTATATTCATCGGACACGAGGGTTGTCCCATTATTGATCCCATTCCACGAAGACGCGCTAGCAAGTGGAAATGGGGACTATGCATCATGGCTTTGTGAAGGCCGTTCGTTTGGTTCGTTAAAATTCAAAATCATAATTGATCATTTTATTAATTAATTAATTAATAAAAATAAGTAGCAATTCATATAATATTTGAAAAGAAATGGACCTACTTGGAAAACATTCAACATTGAAAATTATACTAAACGACTCTTTTTTTTCACCCAACACAAATTTTGACTATAGAAATTAATTTTATTTCACATCCAACATAAATACGAATATTAGAATTAACTTTATTTTATATTTTAGATACTTTTTAATGTTAAATTATTTTTTTTAAATTAAATTTATAAGATGAAACTTTTTGTTCTTGTTCAAAATTCAACTCTCAAACCAAACGAGGTTAGACTCTATTTAGTTGGAAGTCATTTTAGCTATGGCCAAAATAATCTTTAATTTTTAAAAAAATTTAAATAAAATAAAATTTTATTTTTTATTTTTAATTCACAAATTTTAATATAAAAATTTAATTTACAGCACATTCTGCATAATTTTTAATATATTAATTAATTTTATTTTATATATATTTTTAATAAAAAAAAATTGGAGTCTATTTTAATAATGAAATGACCTCCAATAAAATGGAGAATTAGCTTTTTGGAGAGAAAGAAAATTTCCCAAAGAAAAATAATGCTGTTGATCTGAGATTAAAAAGATTAATAATGAAATTGATCACTTCATCCTTAACTTGGAATTAAGTCAACCTAAAGATATATTTTCTTATGATAAACAGTATTTGGTTCATTTTGTTTACCTTTTATGCATATATAGATTCTTTTAATTTTTAAATTAAGCAAATTAATATATTAATTTGAATAAAAATACAAATTAATCTTTTTTTATAACAAATAATTTTTCTATAACAAAAAAAAGCATCTGTTCTCATAAATTTTTATTAGTGATAGTTTCCGAAGATGCTCCTCGCCTAATCGTATTATACAGATGACTATTTTCATAAAAGTTTTTGCTGTAATAGTAACTCGAGTTATAGAAAAAATTACGCACCATATTTTTACAAATTGCTAAATTAATGTATCTAATTCAAAAATTAGAAAGACTTATATACATATAAATGTAAATAAAAGAGACTTAAATGTTATTTATTTGTACCTAACAAAAAAATATAATTTATCTTTTTCTTTTTACACAAATTTTAATATAAAAATAGTATTTTATTTCACATACTCAATAATTTTTAATAAAAATATCAACTTTATTCCACATCCTAAACCAAAATACTAAAAATCTACACAAGTCTAGCATTTTGATCTAGGATGTGAAATAAAGTTAATATTTTTATTTAAAATTATTGAATTTATAAAATAAAATAATACTTTTTATTTTAAAATTTGTGTAGAATGATTAGAAAAATTTATTTGTTATTATTATTATTGTTTTTTAAAGTAGTAACGTTTTGATTCTGATTTTAGTCTTCTCGCTAAACAGGGCAACATGAGTTTAACAAAATCAGCATCATTTGACTTTTTTTTTTTTTAAATGGTTAAATTTAACTGAAATTTGGCTCAGTGGATTTTAAAAATTAACACATATATTTACATATAAAATATTTAGAATTTGATTATAAGAATTTTTGTAATGTCAGCAGTACGTAAATTAAAAAAAAAATAGCAAGTATTTAATAGCAAACAATTGAGTGACATATATGAAATAAAACATATTTTGAAGAGGTATATATGTAAATAAAATATCATATATGTAAAAAAAAAACTTCTACTTAAACCAGTGGCATTTAAATTCATGTCACTCAACTTTAAATATTAGATTAATCTATAATTCAAAATTTATAAAGAAAAACGATGCTCAAATAATATTCAATATTTGAAATTGTTACGTCTAACCTGTTGTGTTGCATTAGAAATCATCGCATTCATGCTAAAAGTTGTCTTGCACTTGTCAAAAATGAAGTAAACGATTAACTTTTTAACAGTTTGAATTTTAATTCATTTATTTGAAGTTTATTTTTTTTTAAGTTGAAAATGACATAAAATTGCATTAAAATAACTAATATTTTGCGAAAATTCTCTTGTGAGAAATTTTTCTCTTGTTTAAATTAACATGTCAAGAGTTAGCCAATTTATTTTAAAAGATATTGTAAAAATTATTGAAAATGAGTATATATTTTTAATAAAAAATTTCTTGTGAGAAGTTTTTCTCGTACTTCTGTCTAGATAATCTCTATATCTGAAAAACTGGATAAATTAGATATCCATATCGTTCAACAAAAGTAAATATGATTATAAATTCTAGAATTCTTTTAAAAAATTCTGTGATGAAGATCATAGTCTTTATTATTTATAGCAGTTCCTTAGGAGAGCTCCGTAAGTCGTGTCATCCTCGTACGATTTAGGAGGGCTCCGTAAGTCATGCACACTGCATAAGTCGACTTATGCACTACTTATGTTCTCTTGACGAGCACGACTTATGATCACTCTGTAAGTCGTGTTAAACGCCGCACTACTTACGATCATTCAATAGGTCGTGCTTGTCCTCGCACGACTTCGAGCTCTCCGTAAGTCATGCCTGTCCACACGACTTATGAAACCTATTAAGTCGCATTTGTTTGCACGATTTACCACATTCTGTAAGTCGTGCCGGTCTGCACGACTTACGAGCTCTCCGTGTATGGCATAACTTACAATCACTCCATAAGTCGCATCCATCTACACGACTTACGCTACCGTGAACCACATCTGTAAGTTGTTTTTGTCTCGGCACGACTTACGCGCTACATAAGTCGTCTTCTTTCGCACGGCTCATGCAAACCCTATAAGTCGTGCCTGTTCGCACGACATACGCAACATGTAAGTCGTGTTCGCCTAAACCCTATACCCTGTAAGTCGTGTCTATCTGCGCGACTTCCGCGACCGTGTAATGATATGCAAATCGTAATCAAATTTCAGCAATCTGTTCGCTCTTCTTTGTTTTCGATCGATTAACGGAGAGATAGAAGAACAAGAAGAAGATGAAGAGGGTGTTTTTTTTTTACCTGCTTCTTTGTCGAGATCCTTGAAGAGAGAACGCGCCGACGACGACTGAGGCGCCGGTGCAGCCGGCGGCCCGGCGCGAAGAAAGAAGCCGTGAACGCCAGAAGGAAGTGGAACGAAACCGGTATCTGTAACGGCGGAGAAGCCATTCTCAAATTTGCCAGGAGGCGGAACAGATTAGAGAAGATCACCGGGTGGTTTACGAAAATCCGGCAGGCCACCCAACTTTAATTCAACTCAATATTCATGTAATCATACGCTTGTAAGCATTTCAAATATATTTTAAAATATTATATATAAAGCGAATATATTATATAAAATATATATTGAAGAAGTGTAAATTATATATTTAAAAGATTATATATATATAAATAAATATATAATATATATAAATTTAAATTGAAAAATAATGTATATATATTATATATACGTAATATAAATATCTAAATCAAAAAATATGATTAACAATTTAATTAGAAATTTTCGAGTTTAAGTTCAGCAAAGTCGCTCGAACTCGACTAATTATCACCCCTAATATCTTCTAATAATATATGGGAAGCACAAATTTGTTTTTCTATTTACTGTTTGTAGACATTTTTAAATAAGCGAAAGAAATTCTAAATAGGCAACTTTGAGGGAGGTGTAACTCAAACTTAAAAAAATTTTAGGTTATCTCTAATTCGAAATTGTGCAGTAGACGAGAATGTAATTCAAGTATTAAAATTATTACAATAAATAATTATATTGAAAGTTAAAAATATAGGTATTGACAACTAAATATTTTAAAATATAATTTTTGTAAGTCTTAAAAATACATTACCTATGTTAAATATTTTATATAAAAATGCAATATAATATTTAAAAGATACGAATTTACAAATATTAAGCAGAGTTTGAATTTATCGTTTTTATTTCGAGTGAGCCAACTAAAGCCACGAGAATTTCAAGTGGAGCTAAATTCAAGTGAATTTTGAGTGAACTTTAAGTTTCGAGCAAGATTTACGATCATATTTTTATCAAATTTAGGTAAGCACTCTTATATTTATATATTTTTTTAAATATTTTTTTCCCTCTCATTATCCATCTTCCTTCGTTCTTCCATCCATTGGTCTGAAATATTAGACCAAAAAGGAAATTAAAAAAAAAATTAGATTTAAAAACTATCAAAAACCTAAATGAAATATTTTAGGATATACATTTACTTCAAATATATATTTACTTTTAACTAACAATGATAAGAAACACATAAATGTTAACTTTAAAATTTAATAATATTTCATATAAAATAAATAAATATTTATTTATTCATATATAATATAAACACTAAATTTTAGTCATATTTATTTAATATTATATATAAATAAATAATTTTATTTTACATTATAAGAATGTTGTATGATAAAAATATTATTATTATATTTTTTTTATAATTTACTTTTATGAATTTTCAGTTGAAAGCCAATTTCACTAAACTAACCCTCCAGAATTAAACACAAATAATTACAAATATAACAATTTTTTATCTATAACCAATATGACCTTTCATTATTAAGGTGATAATTTCACTTCAGTTCACTCTTTAATTTAAATTTAAAAAAAAAATAAAAACAGTATTATCTGAGTGTCTCCCTGCTCATGAATTTTTCCTTGTCTTTAGCTTTAATTGTTATCATTTTAAAAAATAAAAATACATATTTAACTGTTAAAAATATATTTAAATATTTTACTAGTTTTTTTTATAATCTCAAATTTTTACCTCTTTTCTATGTTTAAGTACCTAAGTGGAATCGTGGACTACCTCCAGGACCTGAATGCAATTACCCGTAGATTATAACTTTATGGAGATTCGTCATGGGGAACGTCAAAATTCGTGCTGGTACGACCGCGGTCCCACCATAAATATAGGCTGAGATCTGCCCACACGGTGAGATGCATCTAGATTATCGCCGAGCAGTAAATCGACGGAGATAATGCTGCCACGTAGGAAATCAATGTCTGACGTAAATAAGTCGTGCAGGCATTCAATTGATGCATTGACCGTTCTGGCCCTCTGGGTATTTCACCTCGCACGTCATTGAGCGGCGCTAGGAAATTTTCATAATAATGAGATGAAGTATTTTACCACACAATAAAAAAATAACAACAATAATAAAAGTTACGGCAACTATAAAAAAAAAATTACTGCTATATAATTAAAAATATATATTACTCCAAAAATTAATTTTCAGAGTAATCCATTTGATAATTCATAGAATAAAAAAATTAATGTGCTTTAATTCAGTTTTAGTTAATTTGTTAACCAATTAATTAAATAAATTATGTAATTTTTTTGTAGTTAATAATAGCGTGTGACTTGGAGTTAAATTGATTGGAATTAGGAAAGTTAGTAAAATTTGTGATATTTTAATATGAAATATTTATGTTTAATTAATTATTTATTTTTTAATAATATTTGAGTTAAAGCATTTTAAAAATTGTTGTTTTCCTGTTATTTTGTGATATATTTGTCTACTATTTATGTCACGTATTTATAATTCTAAAAATAAGTTAAATTTAAATGTGTTCGATATGCCGTCACTTCAATTGTTTCAATTTTAATAATTTTATTAATTTTGATAGTTTTAATTTTTATAATTTTGATGTAATATATATCATGTCCAAATTACTCAATGATTTAAATTTTGAAAAAATTGTTCTAAAGGAACGAGATTTTTTTAAATAGAAGAATTTGTGAATTTTAGTCAAAATAAAATTGATAAATTTTAAATTAATTTTAACTGAAACTCAAATAAAAATTAATGAAACTACAAAATGTAAAATCAACAATTTATAGCCCAAATATATAGCCTTGCAAAAATTGAGAATTATTTTTAATAAAAGGAGAGAAAATAATTTGAGAAAGAAAATTATTTAATATTAAAAAGTGTATAAAATATGAAATAAAATTAATTTTTAAAATTAAAATTTAAGTTGAATATAAAATAAAATTATTTAAAATTATAATAAATTGAAAATATTAATTCATCTTTTTCCATCCATAAACCAAAGGAGGCTTATAATATATATATGCTCAGTACTTTAATCAACAGATTTATACGGTAATTAAATGCTTATCTTTAATACTCAACATCATATTTATTATTTTATGAAATAAAATATATAGTAACAGTACTTGATAGCCATGAGCATTTTATTTTCTAATTAGTTCTCATTTTTAAAAGTTCGGAATATTTAACTGTTTTTTAAAAAAAAAAACATTATGCAATTTCAATAATTAATCAATAAACTAATTAATTATAATTTTAAATTTTAAATTTACTAAATCAACAAACAAATTAACACTTAATCAATTACATTAAAATTTGGAATCATAATTGATCAATTTGTTGATCAATTATTAAAATTATGTAACATAAATTTTTTTATTTACATCTAATTTGAAATCCTTTGATGAGCAATTTTAGATTTCATTTAATTATTATTTAACAGTACTCATATGTGGAGATTATAATAATTGGAAGATTCATGTGAGATTAAACAATGAATATTTCTCAAATTCATTGGACTATTTTTAAGCATGGGAGAATGATTTGTTTTGTATTTACTATGATGATTTCACTAGGTTATTATTATATAAATTTAAAGTTGCTTTTTTATAATTACTTAAATAATAAAAAAAATTAAATATTTCTAAGTATCATCCTTCTTATAAAATTTAAATTATGAAAAATTATATATTTAAATGTATGTATAATATTTAAAATTTTAAGTAATATATATGTAAATGTTATTTTTTAATGCTAGCATATATCTTATTTGATGTTTTACAAGTAATTGCCGCCACTTTATTATAACGTGCAAATTCTCCGTAGTCAAATTCTTTCAGGGATATCAGAATGTTAATTAAATACAGAAAAATCATCACAAAAATAGTCCATAGCAACTTAGAAAAGAATAATGTTTGGTACAATAATGATAATGACAACTTGATACTGAGGTGCACTTGAACGAGATTCTCAAAAAATACTAAAGAGAATATGATTAGATATTTACCAAACGTTATTTCAAAAAATACTAACGAGATTCTCACAAAAAAATATTTTCAAAAGTTTGGCACGATAAATAGTTTTAAAGTTGAAGTATCATTTTTCAATGCAATGGATAAATTACTCTAAAATATATTTCTTATATTAAATACTGAATAATATTATTTAAATATTTTCTCGTTGTTTATGACTATAATATTACAATTTGTTAAATATTATTGGACAAATGTAATCAAGGGCTAATTTAGTAATGAACAATTCTTGTTTTAAGATATGCATAGGATAATAAATAAAAATAATTTGTTATATTAACATTTATGTAAAATATGTCATAAAATTAATAATATAAAATATGAAATACATTAGATTTTTTTAATATTAATAATTTTATAAAATGTGATAAATTAATTTATTATTACTTAATTTTTTTATAATAAAATAATTATTTTGGTCATGTGAACTAAAAAGGTAGGCCCAATATTGGTTGAGCACTTTATAAAGTATACAATTATATCCTAATATGTGACTATTTTGGTTCTCACATGAAATAATTATTAAAAGAGATTGCTATAAACTTTTTTTTTAATTTAAGATTGCTTTTTTTTTTTTGATAGATTAATTTAAGATTGCCATTATATTCTTAGAAGTACTGTCATAAAGTTTTGACAAGCTTTTTCCCTAACATTATTTCTTTGTGTTTGATAATATATAGGCTACATTAAATGCTCATTAATGTAGCAATTAAAACAATTATCATATTTAATAGAATATTAATATTATATTCTCCTAATTTAACACCACCATATTTGATTTAATCAGAACTTCGGTTCATTATTATTATAATAATCTGTTATTTAAAAAATAAATAATTAAATATTATTATAAAAATTATAAAATTATTATTCTAAAATAACATTAAAAAATAACCATAAAAAGCTAAAATTAAATTATTTTTTATTATCATCAGATCAAATCAAATAACATTTAATTTATAAATAATATAAATATTTAAAATATATCAATATTTATAGATAATACAAACATTTAAATAACAATAACTCGGGAATTTCATTTATTGTAAAATTATAAAATTATTATTCTAAAATACATCTAAATATTAAAAAAATAATAAAATTAAAATTTTTTATTATCATCATACCGAATAATATAAATTCTAATTTAAAAAAATATGAATACTTAAATTATATTAATATTTATAAATAATATGATATTTAAATAACATTAAATCAATGATATGTTTAGTACCATAAATTAATATTAATAGTAGTGTGTGATACAAACAACACATCAATATAAAAAATTGCTAGATCCCACTTGCCATTCATTGAATATTGACATGTGCCAATAACCCACACTATTTTAATTATTAGTTAGTTATAGATCTATTCTATTATTTTTTTATTACAAATGTAAAATAAAAATTATTAATTATATTAAATATAGGATAAATTACACGCAGGTTCTTTAGTTTAAGGTTTAATAACGCACAGTTCCACGTTTTTAAAATTATAACATCGGGTCTCTGAGTTTTTAAAAAATAAAAAAAATAAAAAAGAACCCATTTAATATTTTATTAAAAAATTCAGGAACTCCGATGTTATAATTTTAAAAACGTGAATTTATGCGTTATTAAGCCTTAAACTGAGAGACCTAGATGTAATTTACTCTCAAATATAAATTATGAAATAACATTAAAATTGTATATCACAATTTATGTAAGTTCTAAAATAAATACATTTATTATTCTTATTATTTTAATTACTAAACTAATTTTGCTAATAAATAATTATAAAATAAACTGAAAAAAACCATAATATAACAACATATTATAACCTAACAAATGAAATTTTCAATAATTATACTGTTTAGATTACCTAGATTGATATAAGAGAATAAAAAAATATTTTTTTTTAAAAAAAAAAAAACCTGCGCGCACAGGCTCCTTTTAAAGAAATAAAATACAAATAAATAAAACACTGCATCATCAACAGGTCCTACTCATTCGAACATACTTCACCTTAAAATTAAAATTATATAACATAAATAAAAAAAACAAATTTCTTATAGATAGTAAAATGTACTCATAAATTTTTTATCATATCATATATTCATAATTACACTTTCATTTTAAATCTTTTTAATCTATTGCTTAGTTTTTTATAATTTAAAATAAATATCTAAATATGAGACAAAATGAAAACCTAAATAGAAAAATTTAAAAATATATAAACTGTAAAGAAACTATCTCTAATTTACTAATAAAAGTATAATTATCATGATAAAATTATTTATTATTTAAAAGTGTACATAAAATATAAAAAATAATTATTTTAAAAAAATATAATATAAAACTATTTTATCATAAGATGTAATATGTCACAATTTTTTTTGGATTTTATGTAATCTATCACATTAGAACAACAAACATTTAACCTAAGTGGGGCCACCTAATGTAATCTATCACATTAAAAACAATAAAATGAAATGATCTTTCACCTGTCATCGAAATAGTGAAATTGTACTCATGACTTGAATGTTTCTAATCTCAAGGTTAATTTCATTTAGGGTCCTGAGATTTGCTTATTTGAACATAAAAATTCACAAATCTCAAAACACGTAATTCAAGTCTACAAAAAATATTATATGAGACATCGTGGTCCCTCTGTGACAGAATATATTATGTATTGTAAAAGTAATAGAAATACCCTTCCTTAATATATTAATTTTTAAATTATACATGCGTGCAAATTCTCTACATGCCGCCAACGTGCTGACGCTCTGTGCACGAGGCCTCATGCAGGTTCACGCTGCGGCCGCCTGCGAGCGGATATCGAAGCGCATGACCACGCGCATGCCTCCCCGGCACAAACGCCCTACACGCGAGGCCATGCGGAGGCGACCCGCACGCGGACACCGGCGCGAGGCCGAGCAGAGGTGACTCGCGCGGACACCGGCGTGAGGCCGCGCAGAGGTGACTGGCACGGACACATACGCGAGGCCATGCGGAGGCAACCCGCACGTGGACGCCAGAGTGCGGGGCTGCGTGTTATAGACCTTTACGGCAAATTAAATAAAACTCTAGAACCTAAGTGTAACTACCCAAAAAATAATTAAATGAAATTACATTCAGGTTCCACTATTTCAAATGAGCTCCGTTTTAATCTTCAATTTACAACCCTAGAATCAAAATTTATTCGTCAAGAACAATTTGACAAATGACTTTATACTTTCTCCACATTTCATTTCCATTACCACACACGCCAAAAAAAGACGACATATATGGAGGCCGAATATAGCGGCCATACTAATTTTCACCTTGATAGTTTGAATTTTATAAATATATTATCATCTATGGATAGTATTGAAACCATTTCACATGTGCCTCTTGTGCAATAACGTGGCAACGCGTAGTCCTTAAAAAAAATATATGTATAACCTTTGGACAAACTTAAAACTTTCAACAATGACACAAAAATATTGAGTACATGTTCCACCACTACCTCCTTAGATGAAAATTTAAAAATGCATTTTAAAACTATGAAACCCCAAAATGTAATATTTATGCTAGAAATTCATGCTGGAACTTCAATTAGGATAATACGAAATAGTCTTCTCATGAGAATGCTAAGCTGATATTTATGTCTGTTCAGTTTTAATTTAGGGTTAATATAAGGTTAATAGTAATTAGCTCGCTCTAATTTAAATTTTATATACAATTAAATCCTTATAATTTATAAATTAACAAAATAAATTCTTTAAATTTATGTTGATATTTTATAATTAATAAATCAAATTAAGTCTATTTAAAATATTAATTTAATCTTTAAATTGATCAAATTAATTTATTAATTAAAAAAATAAATTTTATTAATTATTACATATAATAAAAAAAATTATAATTTTTTATAAAAAATTTAAAAAATGATTATAGTTAACATGAGCCCTAATCAAATCGAGTCTAATAAAAGTTTCAAACCATTTGATTTTAATAATAACAAAATAAATAGAATAAGCTAAAAAGAAAGTTCCATAAATACCCACAACAATTATCTCTTTCCCATCATGACCCGGCCCTGCCCACCCGGCACATCACGTGCTGCGGCAGTGCTCTCTCACATGTAATAAAAACAAAAAGAACTGAAATTGAAGGATTTTATTACAAAAACAGCAAATCAAAACGTTGACAGTTGCTAAATACGCCGTCCCATCGACCTGGGCTCCCTCTAAGCTAAATTGTTCGCAAGGCATAATATACCAATTTCACCCGACAGAAAGAATACGACTACAGGCTACAGCCTCCAGAGTAAATTTTTTTTTTAAAAGGGAAAAATAAAAAACGTAGCTATACATGGATTTTTGATTTTTGGGAAGGCGAGGGTTACCTAGAGGAGACGGGATTGAGGGTTTTGGCGAGGCCGTTCATGGCGCCATAGCCGCGGGAGCTGAAGCCTAAGCAGCCGAGGAGGCCTTGGCGGTACGGGAGGAAGGTCCTCCTCCTCATCTCCTCTGCCTGCGCGCGGTTCGTCGTGTAAAGCCGCTCGTGCGCGGACGGCGCAGGGGCGCGGCGCTTCCCGACGCCGTTCACCGGCTTTGGTTGGGCAGAAGAAGAAGAGCAGCCCGATTTCTTGCTAGATTGGGCCGAGGATGTGGAGAAGTTGCCGATCTTTTTGCACTGTTTCTGAGAAGACTCGGTGTTTTGGGGATGGGCAGGGGAAGTACTAGGAGGCTTGGATTTCTCCTTGGCAGGGGAGAAGGAAATGGAGTGCCAGAACTTCTCCTTAGCGTTGGCCCGGCCCTCGCTTTTGCTGCGGTAGAGCAGATCCTTCAGGAAGACCCAGCGTTTGGAGTTCCTGCCAGAAGAGGAAGACCGAGAGGACGATGCCGAACCTGATGGCGTCAACGCCTCTGCCTCATTACCAGGATCCTTCACCTCTTCCTTCGCACTGTTTCTGTCTTCTTCGTTGCCCTCATCCCGCCACTGCAACGGCGCGTTCCTCAATGGAGACATGGATCTGGTCCGCCTGTGGATGGATCTGCTCCTCATCCTCAGATCTCGGGATCTTTCGCACGGTTCTCCCATCTCATCAGCATTTTCCTCCTCATCGGCATCGAGGAGCGGCGCAAGGACCTGGGAGTGCTTTAGGTGCGAGGAGAGCTTCATCGGTCGGATCTGGCCATTGAGGAAGAGCTCGTCGGCGGAACTCATCGATCCGACGGCACCGACGCCGGATCCAGGGATGGCGGCATACTTGGCGGAGAACTCGAACTCAAAGGATCCGGCGATGGAACCGTCGGATTGAGTGGCAATACTTCCACCAGAGATGGATGAAGGGGAGACGGAGTACGCAGGGGAGGAGAGGACGTAATGCACCGGACTCGCCGGAGCGCTGAAGAAGTAGCCGACGCCGCCGTGGACGCGCCCAGGGCTCGACGGTGCGCTAACGAAGGGAGTTGAGCACGCACTGTCGATTTCGTCGGTGATGAGAAGACTGGAGTGATGGTGAATCGGCGTTTCTTCGCCATTGCCGCAGCATTCGAGGATTTCTTGATCTGGAATACGTTCGGTACCGGCAGTGCTTCGAAGCTCCATCTCCTTCTTCACTGACTCCCAGTGAGAGATTGGCTTCTTCAGCACTGATCGCTGTTGAGGGTATTTATTGATGGAAACAGGGAGATCGTGACAATGCTTGTTTAATTCCTTGCCCTGGGATTTGGATATAATATCCTAAATGCCACTTCATAAAATGTAAAAAAAAGAATAAGAATAGAAGAAGAAGTAGAAGAAGAAAAGCAATAAAAAAGTAAAATTTTATTACTCTTTGATTTTAAAAGTATATTTTATTTTTGATTAATTGCTTTTTTTTATACAGATTTATCATTTTGAATCTTGATAACTAGTGCTCAAGATCAATAATTTTATAATATTGATATGTTAAGTTGAAAAATAAAATTTTCAAGTATCATCAAAAATTTAAATATTAACAGTCATAAATTTTAATATTATTATTTCTTAAAAGTGGCAAAGCTAATATTAAATTAAAATAATAATACAAAAAGTGTAAGAGTCAACGAGCATCTTTCTTTTTAAGAAATCATAAAAAATAATACGTAAAAGGTATATTTTTCTTTCAACAAAAATTACTTAATATAATATAATGCGTCAAAAAATCGACCGCACAATTTATGTTACATGACATATGTGTAACTTTATAAAGTGAATATGGAAGTAAAATATTTGTAATTTGCTCAATGACAATATCATTATGTGGGCTGCATAGCTTCTAAGGTCTTTTCTTAGGCTACTTATTTAGTGTCAAATTATTATCTAATACACAATCTGGAGCTCTCTTTGCTAATTGTTGATGCTAAAGATGATCCTTCATTCGATGTTCTGATATACTAAAGGTTCCAAACAATTGTTTTCCCTCCTTGTTGCTAATTTGAAAAGTTCCCTGCATATCGTGTGAGATCTAATTAGTGCCAGGTGACTCCATATTGGGATAATTTACATCAAATTAGTTGTTGCACCTTTATTGAGTCCCCCTCTAAGCAAACCTCATATATCCTAAATACATCGTATGGGATAGCTCCCAATCCCTCAAGTGCAGTTCATTTTTCAGTAGTTATACTGTGCTTGTTAAGATTCTTATTCTTTAACCTCTGATAAAAAATGTTATGTGGTTCCCTTATGGCATAATCAGCTTTAGTTATACCTCCTCTCTGCATTGAATAATCAAAATTAACTTTAATCCATCTAAGATTTAGAGGAACTTAAGTATCTGAGGTAAAGATATATAGCCCTAAAAGGGATGTTGGGTTTTAGTTGTTCCTGTGATGGGTCAATATATTAATTGTGATGTTTAATACAGTGTTGACAATAACCTTTGTCGAATGAACTAGATGGCTATGTACCTTAGAGCTGTGGGCATTCCAATAGTAATAAAGGGCTACAGTTTCAAGCTGAAGCTGAAGATCCCATTTATTACATTTGGCTATCTCTACTATTATGTGGAAATAAGTCATGTTACTATTAAAGAATGTCACGCACTGCTCTATAAAATTTACAATCATAGCTCAAGTGTGAAATATTCTCCTTTACTCCACATCCTAGAGGCACAGTCATATTAATCAATCGTTTCCTATATTGTAGGAATGACGTCTTTGCACAATCTCTATAACAATGCTTGAATCTTTGGCTGAATAGGAACCCTTTAGCACTAATCACCGATAAAAAGATTACCCTCCAAGGCAAATTGAGATGTATGGAGCTGAATAGTAGGGATCCTTAAAGACTCTGTAGCAGCTCAGACCAATTTGTTACTATCAGTGCTATAATCTTGCAGGATTATCAAAACTCGTTTTTGTAATTCTGGCCCAAATAATTTGAGTTGTTATCTTTGAGGCCCTTGAATTGTGATAAGCAAACTAGAGGTCAGTCACTTGAGAAGAAATCTCAATGAAATCTCTCTCTCCTCACTCCCTTATGAAGTATCCCCTCATCAAAAAAAATATATAAGCCATATGATCCGAGCCAGCTTGGCTCAAATAATAATTCAAATTTGCTCATAATTATTAAAAAAAAAAGTAAGAATATCATGTATTTAAGAGAATTTGATCTCAAGACTTTAGAGAATAAATTATAAACATTCTCTACTCCACAGCGAAAGCACAAAACTAAAATATATCTAGGATAATTTTCATATATATTATATCAAAAATATTTATATATTATATGTAATTTTGAGTCAAATTGAATCACGTTACTAGCGAGCCAAGGCCAACTTAAAATTAGCTCAAAGTGAACTTCAAGCTAAAGTTCCTAGCTCATGATTCGATTCAAAAATTTAAAGTCGTTTTGAGTCGATTAAAAAATAAAATAAATTTTGAGCGAGTTTCAAGTTTCGAATATTATGAACACCTCTAATCTAAACAAATTGACACACAGCTATTCAGTTATTTTATTTCAAAATTCAACGATATACAAAGCTATATCTCAAATGGAATATTGGATCGAATTGAAGGTAACTCAAAAATTTGATTTGATTTATTATCAACCCAAAAAGTTTTGCCATTAAACTGAACCATTTAGGTTAACTTAAAAATTAAATCGGGACTTAAAAAAAGAGAGATTTACATACAGAACAGTGAATTCATCACAAATTACGCATTTCACCATCTTTTAGTAAATATTACACATATCACACTCTTTTTAAATTTTTATTGTTACAATAGAAATGTAAAACCTATAAGCAGAGTGTGATATGTATAATATTTATTAAAAGATGATGAAATATATAATTTGTGATGAATTTATTGTTTTGTATGTAAATTTTTTTAAAAAAAATCAAATTTTACTGTCAAAAAATAAAATAAAATTAAATTGGCACAGATCCACGAGACGGTGCGCGTGGCGCAAGGAGCCGCACTGCATGAAAAGACGATTAAAGCAGACGCTTTTCTTCAAAGAGAACGGAGGTCTGTCATCAATTAAGATTTATTATTTGATATTATTTTAATTATGAGTTTAATTAGATAAATGGCATCCCAGTCCCAAAAAAACAAAGTACTTGCAAACTAATACAATCTTGTAATTTTTCTCAACTAAAATCTTTGAGAGGATATTGGAGACGCTGTTGTAAGTCCCGGAGTACTAAAACTATTAAAAATAAATTTTTTTATTATTTTTTTTAATAAAAAAACTTTTATTATTTTCCTCCTAAATCAATCAAATTTTCTTTCAGCCAACATCTCTAGCTCATTTTATCAACGCATTTTCATCTGAATTTTTTTTAAATTTTTTTTTATTAAAGTTTGATTTTTGTCTAAAGAATTTGATTAAAAAAATCAAACTCAATGACTTAATGGCAACGTCATACCGCATATGAGCACATGAGGAATCTAAATTTAAAAAAAAATTAAAAATTAAAACCAATATACTAATAGGTCCTCACATTAAAAACCAGAGGACCTTAAAATAACTTTATACATACATAAAACACATATAAATTTTTAAAAATTCATATGCAAGCTATTAAAATTTTATTAATTTACATAACATTTAAATTTTTAATATTATGTATTAACTATAAAAAATATATAAAACTTAGGGCTCATGTACAACTTATGGCACAAAATTATAAATATATTTAATAAAAATTATATTTTTAAATAATTTTAATATTTAATATGTAATATTAAAAATTTAAATATCAAATATATAAAGTAATTAAATTTCAATAAGATATATAATTGCCTCATGAACTTTTATATTATACATGTTAAAATATCATAAAATTACTTGTTAGAAATATGACATCCCTCAAACTTTCTCATCATTTAAATTGCATAAAATAAAAATAAAGATAAATTATACCCAAATCTCTGAGATTACGGCTTAATAACGCACAGGTCCACATTATAACATCGGGGTCCCTGAGTTTTAATTAATTATCAAATGAGTCTTTTTTTATTTTTTATTATTAATTTTTTTTTTAAATTACCATTATACTTCTCCTCCTCTCTTAAATCTCTCTCCCTCTCTCAGATTTTAAGAGAGAAAAAGAGGTATAATGGTAATTTTTTAAAAAAATTAATAATAAAAAAAATAAAAAAAACTAATTTAATAATTTATTAAAACTCGGTAATTTTAATCTTATAATTTTAAAGACATAAATTTTTATGTTATTAAGCTTTAAATTTAAGAATCTGAATGTAATTTATTCTAAAAGTAATGTAAAATATTAATTTCAAGTGAAATATTAAATGGAGAAATAATAAATTGCTCAAAGCCAGCACAAGCAAATAACTACGTACGAAGGAATAATGTGAAAGATAGTAGAAATAAATTATCCCAATGGAAGAAGCAAATATTGGGGAAAAGAATAGTCTCTTCTTAGACCTCAAACCACAGCTTATTATATAATGTGATATGATTATTTAAAATTAAATTAAATTAATTTTAATCTGCTAAATAAACACGCTCTTAATCATAAATAACCCATCACAAAAAATTTAGCAATTAACTAAAATATGTAGAATAAAAAAAAAACAATTAACTAAAATATTTAATGTTCATAATTATAATTAAAGAGGCATTTAACTCTAATCTCATTTTAATGTTATATTATATTATTCATGAAATCTAAATATTATTTTTTAAATAATAATTTTGTATAAAAAATATACATAGTAAATTAAATAAGATAACTGATCAGTTTTGCTATCTTTTCCTTTAGAAATTCAATTAATCGGCCAATTAATTAATTCAATAACTTAACTGACCAAAAAGCCCTTAATTCAAAATTATCCTCTAGATTCTTCTTCTGGGTAAATCGGTCTTTCCATTATCAATACATGCTGAAATTTATAATGTCATGAATTTTTTTTTAATCTTCCCTCTTACATAAATAATTTAACTTAATTGTGGAACAACACATAAGGAAAAATTAAATAAATGAATTTAAAAAATTAAATTTACCAAAACTTCTCATCTAACTTCTCCCTAGTACAAGAAAAAGAAGATGATGAAGCCACTCGAAATGAACAATAGATTAAATTCGTAAAAGAACAAAGATCGGAGGGGAGCTCACATTTTCTCGTCCTCAAGAAGATAATTTATTTTCCGTCGGGTTGTGAACAAGTAGCCGACGCACGGAAAAGATGAAACCAACCTTTTTCTTCCATTGCCATCAATAACAAATTTAAATGCGTTAACAAAAAGATGTGTTAAAATTCAAAGAATTTAAACTATATATACATACGTGATTTGCAAAATTAACCGATCATATTATCTCCGTTAGTATTAACTATGCAAATATACCTTATGAACAATGCTTTATAGCTCTTATAAATGACCTCCAATTAAAACTTTCACGTAACAATCGTGCCACATTAATGAAAAAATTAATTTTAGCTATAAAACAATAGTGCTACATAAGAAATCCTAATAAATATTAATGCTCGGATCACTTGTTGGGAATATACAACATTACTCGTGCCTCATGCCTTGTATCAAAATCAAGAAGTAATCAATATCATCGAGTTTTATTCTACTGTACATGCATCATATCTATGTTACATGATTATATAGTTAACATAAAGAAGTGATATGTATCATACTAACGTTCGTAGAATAATTGATATAAAATAACATGTAGGGCATGCTAGTTTGCAAACGTTAAATTTAATAAGAGTAAAATTAAATTTGAATGAAAATATCTTTTTATTGAAAATTATGAATAATATAAAATAAAGTTAATTATTATGTTGGAATATGATATTGAGATGTATGAGAGGTGATATGAGTTAATTATTATTTTAGTATATGTAAAATATAAAATAAAATTAGTTTTTTATTTTAAATTATATGTTAAAAATATGAAACTTAGAACTTCCAGGTTGGAGTTTCATTATTGTTAGGCCCTTAGGCAAACGGAGCTGTTTAATTTTTCATATATTGACATCCGACTCAGATTCAACCTCATGGAAAACGTAGCATCTATGAAACTGCAACACGAAGAACTGTAATTTCGTACATTCAAAGTCGAGAACCTCATGTAATGAGGTCCTTATTTTCCGGATGCAGTTTGTCGTTGCGTTTAATATGCCATATTTTTATAGATGTAGTATGGATCCGTATGGCCGAATGTAGTTATTTTTGTAGGGACTATTGTTGTCAATTATATTTGATATGTGAGATGGTTGGTTGATGGGGGCATCAAGATCATATGTGGTCTAGATTAGATTATCATTTAAGATGCTATGGATGGATAAACATCTCGTATAGATTATCTCTATTTTTTATTTTATTATGTATTTAAATTAGTCAAATTTGTTTTGTTTATTTATTTATTTTAATTATATTTGAAATGTAAGATGGTTCTTTGATCGGGACATCAATCTAGATCATATTACCATTTAATATGCCATGGATGGATAGAAATTCATATAGATTATCTCTTTTTTTTTATATTTTATTATGTGTTTTAAGTTAGTTAAACCTATTTTATTTATTTATTTATTTTAAAATAATGTCTTGATTTGTCTCACGTATTTATTTTTATTTTAAGATGAAATAAATTCTTATATATATATATATATATATGATTTATATTTGAACATTTGATTAAAAATAAAAGGATGACACGTACATACATATTAAAATGCAAATTTATTTCTCTTTGCAATCATGCCCATCATGGCTCAAATTTAAAGATGATTTTAGATGTGATGACATTCAATAGTAGTTTCCGACAACCCCTGAAGTGGTGACGATAATCGAAAGTGACTATGTGAGTCACATGTTGTGATGACGCATGTATTAATTTTAACACAACAACATTTAGTATCGTCTACAAAGGGCTTGGGCACTATGTGCAAGTTGCCAATGGTGGGGTGGCTAGGAAACAGAAGCATTTAGCCCCTTGTGTTGTTCTATATGGTAGTAAAACAATTGGGGGTGATTGGTTCAATGTTCTGTTGATGTTATATCACGTAATCTAAAGATTTTTATTATTTGGTTAGATTACATATTTAAATAACATTGTAAAATATTATAAAATTATTACTCAAAATATAACATTTCTATCTCAAGACATCTAAATAACATAACATAACTTCAAGATAATATTAAATCAAGCGCCCCATTAAGGTAAAGTGAATGTGAATATTTGTTAAGATGACATATTACGAGCTCATCACTGTAGTAGCATGGAGAACAAAATAACTAAATACCTTCCTATCTTATTAGAACAAAATAACTACATACAGCACAGGATTGCATTATATGCATACAAAATATTACAATTCTCAGAAAATTTGTTCACTTGTCATTATTCATTTTTGCTTGAGGTACTCTAAAATTGAGAAAGATCACACTATGGAAAAGTTTTTATACTTATCATCAGTAACAGGCAGAAGCAAGTAGCATTTTTGCATGTGCTTTCAGATATAAACAAAAAAGTTACTGAACTCTTGTTTTGCAGGCTACTAGGAAATATTTGACCATTCATGACCAATAATAAATAAAAAAGTAGCCCAATATATAAAAAAATTCTTGAAAGGCATATATTAATGAGATTTGATGAAGAAAGACCCAAAAAATTGATTCTGTATAGATACATTTAATTAGGTAAAACTATCTGAGTACATATATAATGCTACGACCAAAAATCACAAAAGGAGCACTATTTCTCACCTGTGACACTGAATGTTTTTGATAATGACGATGTGATGACAGTCCTCTCTTGCATTCCATGAAAAGAGGCAAGGGAGATATGTCTATACCCTTCAAATGTTATATACCTGAGAAAACTATTAACATTACCACGTTTTGGAGCATGAATGAGTAAGATAAGCAAGCAGATTATACTTTTTTAACAAAAATGATCCCTCGTAACAGATTTATGTTTTTAAAACTACAACAGAATCAACAGGAAAGCAAATTACATTTCATACAGAGCGGGATCACAGCAAAAGAAATTTAGGCATTTCATAAGAATCACTTTTACACTTCCACTTTTAAAATCAAGATCATACTTTTAAAAACAGCTACTGTTATTTTTTTTTCCAACATGTAGCTTTCTGCTCAAGTTTAAACATGCCGAGAAATTTGTTTAACATGGTCAAATTTCCAGGTTGATTACAGCTTAGCCACTTAATCTTAAAAGTATGTTCAAAATGGGAATGAAACATCCCTTCATGTACATTAACAACAATTACAAATCAATAGCTTAAAGCTATGTTCTATCAAAAAGAAAAAAAGCTATGTGGTCTGTTACAAGATATGTAATAAATTCAAAGAGTGAAAAATAAAATAGAGCTATAAAGTAAAGAAAAGAGAAAATGTCCTCATCCTATGTTATTACAAGTCATTCAAAGGAAAATAAACAACAAGAGTCCATACTTCACCAGTAATTGCAAAACAAGCTGCAGCAATAGCTTCAAGCTCATCTTTGGTAAAAACTTTCCCAGTTGGATTATGCAGATCAAGACATCGGCATTTAAAAAGTAAATATTGTCCATGACAGATCTCTGCTTACATGCAATTCTTAGCTACAAGCTTAAACTTAAAGAGGGCACTTGTTATGAGAAACTAAAGATAGCAGACGCACATGTTCCTGAAAGCATAAAATTCATTCATATGTGTGACAAACTTTAAGAAATTCATATAAATAATTAAAAAATAAGTAAGCTGGACATGGAATGGTGTGATAACATATTCTAACAAAGACATTACAGGGTTCATTAAAGAGGTGAACACGTATTCATATATGAAAAAGGGCATATACAAATGATGATTTCAAAATCAGTAAAAATATCGTAACACATAAATAACCTGTTGAGCACCACAGCTTTTGTTTGATTGGTGAAGTATTTTGTAAGTTTATCCACATCCAAAGTCCAGTGGGAAGGATCCAATGGTACATACACTTAACTCATTAATGAGTCATATAAAGAATATTAATTTTACCTATGGATATGAATAAGGCAACGCCACCAAGATTCATTCCAAATTATCTGGTCAAGCCACATAGAAACAATGAAGCATTCTGGATTAAAACCATCTGGTTAAACGAGGGCAAAATCTTTCATGGATTACCTACCATTAACCAAAAGGGGAATTTTCTAAACAACACCACAAATAAACATAAAAAAGATAAAAATACCATATACTTACGGCAACAATTCCATCTTACAACGTATTTCATGCGGCTTTTACATATCAACATGCAGAGGAAAACTTACGAGCAAATACAGATGCAGCAAATGCTTCGGTCTGGCCACAGCAAATGACAACATCAGTAAGCGGATCTATATCAAGGCCATGATCTCGTTTCATCTTAGCTTGCAGCAAATCACAAACGCCTTGCACATGCCTTGAAGCAAGAACGACAGCGTCACAGAGAGGATCAGATTACTGAACCATGAGTTCCAGATCAAAAACCTAGAAAAAGAAAGAAATAGAGGATGACGCGTTGAAGTTCACCTATACTGGTTGAGATCGGCTGAAATGGCAGCGGCCTTGACCTCCGGCGGAGCGGGGAAGTCGGGGAAACCCCCGGCGAGGTTAATGGCGCCGCATCTATGGGCAAGCTGCGAGAGCCTTCCCTCCATCTCTGGAATCGGGGACGCTTTCAGCATCCTCCCGACCCTCGAGAGCCTTCCCTCCATTTCCCTTCACTCTTCAGTCTTGAAGCTTTCAGGAGAAAGCGAGCTCCTCCGCTCCCGCTTCGTCCACTCTTTCCCTCCAACGCCTCTTTTTACTTTATTTTTTATTTTTTTTTTGACTTAACATAAATTTTAACAAATTAATTTTATTTTATATTTAATATAAATATAAGTATTAAAATTAATATTATTTTATACTTTTCATATTTTTTAATATTAAAATAAATTTTTTTATTAAATTTAAAAATTAAAATATTTTTTTTTCTAAAAAAGTTCCAAAAGAGCTGAATGGGTTTGTTTGGAGCCAAAGTCCCCAAATAATTTAAAAAATATTTTTATTAATATTTTATATTTATTTTTTATTATATATAATTAAATATTAAAAATTAGTTTTATTTTATATTATACATCTATTTTAACTTTAAAAACTTATTTAATTTTACTTCCTATTCATATTTTAATATAAAAAATTAATTTTATCTAATATAATTTTTAATAATAAAATATTTTATTTTATATCATAATATTAAAATATTTTTTCTTTCTATTTATTTCTCCACATATATTACACAAAGCAATTTACATGAAACTACACATATAAAATAAAATGATACTACAAAGAATAGAAATTCTGAATAAAAAAATGGTATTTAAATATGATTTTTTGATGATTGAAATTTTATTAGTTTCTATTACATTTTACCCATCAATTAAATCTATTTTTTATCCATTTACGTTAAATCAATAATATAATTATATTTAATTACATGTAAGTATGTAACTAAGTTATAACTCAATTTATTGGTATAATTAAATCACTTTGATATTAATTAGACTTAATTAATTATTAATTAAATATTTAAATTAATAAAAATATTAAATTAAATTGAAAATAAAATTACTCAAAAATAATAAATTTGACTACCTTCGAAAGATCCGTAGATATTAAAAGTGACAAATTTTTATTAACTTTTATTGTTCACTTTTTTTTACAATTTTCAATTAAATGGAACAATAAATGAACTAAAACTTTGCTATATCATTTTATATAACTTAAATATGTTTTAATTTGACTGAGTAATTCAATTATTTTAATATTAATTTATTTCACTTTGATTATTGATCGTAAATAAAAATACTTAAATTTTTTTGTTAAATTATATGACGATAATTCAAGTAATAAAAATTTGAAATAATTTTGAGTTTATTTTGTACATTAAAAAATATTTGAAAATATATTGTCTAAATACGATGGAATTTCCTTTTATAAACAAAAAACACAAAAAAATAATTTCTTCTAATGGTAATTGGCATCGAACAGTAAACTAAATTAAACTAATATTTTAGCTAGATCATGATTCCATTTTGTGATTTTATACAACTATTTTGATATCCGTTTAACTCAATTAATTATGAATAAATCATTAATCAACTAAATAATCAAATTAATTCTTAGATGAAATTATTTAAAAGTTTTGTTATACCACATTATAATGACTCAAGTCTTAAATTTTGGTCTAATTTTAAATTTATTTAGTCAGTCAAAATAATGGCTGAAACTACATTTCAGAAATATAAAGAAATATGTTTTTAAAATAATGCATAAATGTGTACGTTTAAATTTGTATAATGTAAACTGTAATTATAATTGAAATTATAATAAAGCACAGTCAAAGTCATATTCAAATAAGATTTATATAATTTAATTTAATATTTCATAATTAAAATCATTTCGATACAATTTTTATAGTTGAAAACATAGTTAAAGTTATATTGAAATATGCTTTATACAACAACAACAACCAAGCCTTAATCTCACTAGGTTGGATCAGCTACATAAATCTTTTATTTTTATTGCGCTCTATCAATTGTCAAATTTTTATCTAAATTTAAGTAACTAAGATCACTCTTTATAGTTTCTTGTCATGTCTTTTTTAGTTTTCGTCTTCCTTTTTCTGCATGAGCAAAATCCAATAACTCAATTTTTCTAACTGGAGCTTTAACCGGCCTACGATTTATATGTCCAAACCATCTAAGCTGACTTTCTATAAGTTTATCCTCAATTGGTACAACAGCAACTTTCTTTCAGATATACTCATTTCTCATTCTATCCTTTCGTGTATATTCACACATTCATCTTAGCATCATCATTTTTGTAATATTTATTTTATTTATATATTTTTTCTTTGCAGGCCAGCATTCAGCACTATATATCATCGCTGGTCTTACTATAATTTTATAAAATTTATCCTTAACATTCTCATTTTTACAATAGTTATTTTATTTATATGTTTTCTCTTTGCAGGCTAACATTCAGCACCATATATCATCGCTGGTCTTACTACAATTTTATAAAATTTACTTTTAGTATCCTCATTTTTGTAAAATTTATTTTATTTATATATTTTTTCTTTGCAGGCTAGCATTCAGCATCATATATTATTGCTGGTCTTATTACAATTTTATAAAATTTATTCGTAATTTTGGATGAGATTTTTCTATCGCACAACACACCAAAAATATTTTTTCATTTTTCCTATCCTACTTGAATCCTGCTAATAACGTTATTATTTATTTCACCATTATTTTGTATGATTGATCCAAGGTATCTAAAGCGCTCACTTTTCTTGACAATTTGATTATCAATTGTCACATCTCCAATATATGTATTTTTTTCTTGACTAAATATGCACTTTATATATTCAATTTTTGATCTACTGAGATGAACACCTTTAGATTCTTAGAGCATTCCTCTAAAGCTCGAGTTTCGCTTTAGCTCCCTCTTTAGTTTTCTCAACAAAGACAATATCATCTGTGAAGAGCATACACCAAGATACCTCATCTTGGATATATCTAATCAAGACTTCCATAATCAAAGTAAAAAAAAATACGAACTTAAAGCTGAGTCTTGGTGTAATCAAACTGTAATAGGAAAATTCTTAGTCAAACCTCTTTGTGTCCGAACACAGATAACAGCTCATTTATACATATCTTTAATAACTTGAATATAAGCAGTGTAAATCTTTTTTTTTAAATCCTTCAAAGTACTTCTTTTGAAACTTCATCATAGGCTTTTTTCAAATCAATAAAAACTAAATGTAGATTTTTTTTTATTTTCTTAAACTTTTTCATTAAACTTCTTAATAAATAAATAATTTTTATAGTAAATCTACTTAACATAAAACTAAATTGATTCTTTGACATCTTAGTATTATGGTGTAACCTATATTCAATTACCCTCTCCCAAAATTTTAAAGTATGACTCATTAATTTAATTCCTTTATAATTAGCACAATTTTATACATCGCTTGTATTCTTATAAATAAATATCAATATACTCTTTTTCTATTTATTTGGACATTCTTTTAGTCTTCAAAATCATATTAAATAATCTAGTGAGTCAAAAATCTCCTTCATCTTCTAAGCATTTCCAAACACCTAATAGAATGTTATTTGATCCTACTATTTTTTTATATTTTATTTTCTTTAAAGCTTTCCAGACTTCAGCTTTACTGATACGTCAGATGTAAAAGTAATTTTTATTTAAATAATTTTCTCTGATTCGTCAGTCAAATGTAAGAGTATATTTGTACCAATATACGTTGAAACATGATTTATACAGTTAAAAATTTAATCAATATATCAAATAATAGATAAATAAACATTTGATGAATGATTTTTACCATGCTTGCTCAACGCCGGTGAACTTCTTTTGGTCGAGGCCTCTAAATAGTAGAAGTCCCATCAATCAAATCATCTTTCTGACAATTGATGGGTCGAAAATACTGAAAATTTACAGTTAGAATTTACGCAAAATATGAAATAAAATTAATCTTTAAAATTTAAATTTATAAATAATATAAAATAAATAAAAAATATTAATAAAATTTTTTTTAAAAAAATTTAAGAAGAACTTCAAAATGAGACTTAAAAATCTTTATCTTGACTCAAAAAATAATTTTATATTCCTCAAAGAAAATGAAGTTGTTGAAGCATCTGCTCTATTTATTAACTCACACCAAACCAAAAAAAGGCTAAAAAATTTCTAAAGTTCTTGCCAAGAAGAAGATATCATGAGAGCAACCTTTCATGTGAGACAGATGAATGATGATGTAATTTAAAAATCAATAAATTATATAAAACAGAATATTCACAAATTAATATTAAAATTTTAGCATTTAATTTTATAATGACTAAAAAATTAATTAAATTCACAAAACCAATTTGTTTTAAAATTTTAAATAAATCAGATTGACGGTAATTGAAAAAATTACCAACTCAGATTAGAGCTCGATTCGATTTTCAATAAATCAAAAATAGGATAATAAGATTGCAGGTCCTCACAATATTTAACCAATAATAATTAAATTACATTCAATAATTGATAAATTGCATAATCGGAACAAACTCGAACAAATCTCAGGCGAGCAGAAAGATTTAGAATATTCGATTCAACCTGATTAATAATTTTGTTGAAATTCATACTTAGGCCAAAAAAATCAGGGACCTGTGCGTAATTTTGAAAACTTAGAGCTCTCGTAGGTGTGGGCGCACAAATATTAAATTTTTAAAATTGTAAAACTACGTAATATTATGCCTCAAACTTAGAGATCTGGATATAATTTGTGGAGACATATTGAAAAAGATAACCACGAAGAAAATAATTTGAACTGAGTAGATTACAATTGCTTTAACCAGAATGTAGAAATTGAAAACAAACCCAGCTACTGTTCTCCTTTTACAGGTTATATGAAGCAGCTTGAACTGAAGAGAACAAGACAGAAAGTAAGGCCGCAGTATGATCGGGGAGAAAGAAGATTGCTCAAATGGCCAATTGCAGGGAAGTCTGGGCCAAAAAGCAAAACATGACTAAAATAGTACTAATTTAAAAAATAATAATAATAATAATAATAATAAATAAATAATTTTAATTATTCTACACAAATTTTAATATAAAAAATAATATTTTTCTTCACATACTTAATAATTTTTAATAAAAATACAAACTTTATTTCACATCTTAGATCAAAATGCTCGACTTGAATATTTTGGTCTAGAATGTGAAATAAAATTAATATTTTTATTTTAAATTGTTGAGTATATAAAGTAAAATAATATTTTTTATATTTGAATTTGTGTAAAATGATTTAAAATATTTATTTATTATTATTGTTGTTGTTTTTTAAATTAGTACCATTTTGATCCTGTTTTGATCATGTTTTGATCCTCGCGCCAAACAGGACAACAGCCCAACAAAGAGTAAAAGAATTTTTTGTAGGCAATTTTGAATAGCCAATAAAGGAAGCTATCTGTGGAACAAGTGATCAGGCCTAAAAGAGTCGCCCACCTAAAGGCCCTGTTTGCTTGGAGGCCAGGTCATGACCTCCAATGGCCTTCAATGGCCTCTAATTATTTTATTAAAAAAATAATAATAAAAAATTAAATATAATATATTAAAAATTATGTAGAATGTAATATAAAGTAAATTGTTTTATTGAATTCTATGTATGAAAAATAATTTTTTTTTTAATAAAATAATTGGAGGCCATTTTAGCCATAATCATGGCCAAAAATGGCTTTCAATCAAACAGAGCCTTTGACTCCATAATGACCAGACTTACCTAAAATGGTTCACAGCCCAATTGGAGCCCAGACAAAAAAAAACACGAAATAAAAAGTTAAGGCCCAATATCCAATTGGACCGAACGCCAAAATCTTAAGCCCATCAAATGTTTCCCAAAAGAGAGAGAAAACAATGCTGGCAAGCACAGGATGAAACTGATGTTTAACCTGAGTCAAACAAAACACTGACCGTGAATTTGATAATTTAACAATATTTATAAAATATGTTTTTATAATACTAATAATAAATAAAATATAAAGATAATACTGAAAAACAATTCACAAATAAAATTTTTAAAAAAACACAAATTTAATAACTTTTAAATTTCTCCCCCTAATAATAAATTCACAAAAAAATATAACTAAAATTTCTTCTTTCAAAAAAGTACTAATATTAAATAACAAAAAATATAAATTATTCCTAAATAATAAAAAGAGGATAACATTTTCAAGAAAATCAATAACCAAAATAAGATAAATTCTCCATAAGATCAACTACAAGTGAAAAATTTTAAAAAAAAAAAAACAGATTTTCTGGATTAATTGTCCCACATATGACAACCAATCACAAGCTTGAACTCTTCTTTATATAGGTTCATGCAAGTGGTTGACTCAAGAGTTGGTTGACCGCTTGGTTTAGGTGTGCGGTTTTACGATTTGGCAGTTTAAACAGTTGAACTCAGTTCAATTCATTTTGATGTACTGATTGCACCAGACATTAAAACCATGACTAATTGTGATAGGGAATGAAAGTATGCAATGACAGTTAAGTCGTGTAAACTGTTCAGACATTGCTTGTAATGAAAGATAATTTGTTATACTTGTTTTTCAGTGCCAACAAATCTTCAAAAAAAAAAAATTATAAAAGCAATCTCATATCCCAAAGAGTGATATCATCAAGCTGGAAGTTCACCAAGAAATTTGATTGATCCAACTTTCCATAGGTTTTCAAAAGTAACATTCAGAACATGTCTTACCTTAGTAGCTGTTTAGAAGGTTTATGTTATATTCCATTTCCTTATTTTCTCAAGTTTATAATTGAGCGTAGTTAAAGCTAGCATACACAAATATTCCCTGATGAATAATACCCACTTCTTGTAGGATTTTGCTATAATTATAATTATAATTATAATAATGATAATGATAATAATAATAATAATAGTACTTTGTACAATGTTTCATTTAGAATAACGACCCGTAAACTTATGCTGAAACTAAAAAAAATAATCAAGCTCGACCAAACAAACTGCTGACACTTTTTCATGATGCAGAAGAAAGGACTGAAGTGCAGTTTTATGTAAGGCAAATATCGAGTAGAGTTCGAATGAGTGTGCTTGGAATTGGGCTTAAAGTCTTTGATTTCCTCAAATTTTGAAGTTTTTGATTTCAACTCAAGCTCTATTCGACTGAAATCGATTAGGAATTAATTCATTTTGCATATATTTTCTAGTTCATTTGAGTAATAGCTCAGCATTAATGTTCGCCAGATGAATAATCCCCTCATCTTGTAGGGTTTTGCTATAATTATAGTTATAATAATTATAATAATAAAGGATTGAAGTGCAGTTTTATGTAAGGCAAAAAATATCGAGCAGAGTTCGAATGAGTGTGCTTCAAATTGGGTTTAAGGTATTTGATTTCCTCAAATTTTGAAGTTTTTGATTTCAACTCAAGCTCTATTCGATTGAAATTGATTAGGAATTAATTCATTTTGCATATATTTTCTAGTTGATTCAAGTAATAGCCCAGCATTAACAATCAATTCAACTAATTACAAACCATAAAAGACCTATATTCTTATCTTCAAGCTACATTGAGCCAAACTCAGGCCTAATAAACTTTGAGTGAGTTTTGATTTCAAGGCCTAATTTTATGCAAATCGATCATCCATGGTAAAAGGTTGCATTTAGCTTGAATTATTAGCTGAAATCTAGATCTTTTGAAGTATATGATTCCAGCTCCATCAATCAGGAAACAGCAGAATGCAGTTGAAAGGAGATTCCTGCAGAAGATTGGCAAGAAAAATGGCAGAGAAATGGATAATCTTCCTTTATGCAAGAGAAGAAACAGAACATTGTTTTCCTGTATACAGGATCACAGATCAAAGGTCAGTATTGTTAGGGCTGAACAGAATTCCTCTGACTATAAGAAAAGATGAGATAAAGGTATAGGAACTACCAAAAACAATGGTTCAATGAATTTTCACCTGTGTCCATAGTAGCAGTGAGCAAATCTTATTTGCTTAACATTCAACAAAGCTGGGCAATTGGTTCAAAAAAAAAGAATGAAAGGCCAATTTTTTATTTGTTCTTCACAATCGAATGGTTTAATTGAATTTCTCCAATCAATCAACAAGAACAAGTGCAATGGTTCTAATGAAATCCCATTCTTCTACTACTACAGTAATTTATTTCTAATGTCGTATACATGACGTAATAAGAAAGGGGAAATTACTGATACCTACCTCTCAGCAGGAAATCCAGTTCTTATGCGTGCTGATCAAAGCGGAGATCATCCCCGCTGAAGCCATCAACAGAGGATCTGTTAGGAATCCCTTCCCATCTCTCACTTCCCCGAGAACCATCAATCCATCCGCCAGATCTTGAACGAGTGATAGCTGCTTCAAGAACAGCTTATTCCTCAACTTCCGAATCTCCCCATCTTCGTCTTCTTTAGATCCAGAGCTGTTCATCCTAGCTTCAATGCTTGATCGGATCCGCCTTAGCTCCTTAACCTTAAGCGTGATGCTCCCGAAGTATCCAATCAACTCCGCCCAGGCGCTGATCTTCTCGAAACTTCGGGCTCGCTGCCGCGATATGACCAGCCCGGTCTTCGAGAGCCAAATAAGCTGCTCGAGGAAATAGTAAACGCCATCGCCGCCGTACGCGGCCGCAGAGAGGAGGAAATCGACGGCAGACGGCGATCCACCATCCGCCGCGCGCAGGGCGTTGACGTCCTGAACGAACTTGCCTAATCGGAAGGCCTTGCGGCTGAGTCCGACGCTGGACTCGAAGGACTTGAGGCGACCAGCTACGGTTTTCGGTGGAAGGGAAGAGGCGAGTGCGATCTTCGCAGCGTAGCGCGAGATCTTGAGAAGCTTGTCGACGCCGTCACGGCGAGCCAGGTATGCCTCTAGGTGAAGCAGAAAATCCCGCCGACGATCTACGCTGGCGGGCGGTGGCTCCGTTTTAGGGTTCCCTGACGGGGCATCCATGGATTCCGGGGAAGGAGGCGTTTTTTTTTTTGATATTGGGGGAAGGAGTTTGCATTTCGGCCGAGTAGACCCCGTCCCAGGACGGCGAAGAGCCGAAGACCGGTTTACTGCAATCTTTTCGCCACGCGGCGAAATGTAATTGGTAGATTAATATATAAAGCAATATATATATAGTACTAAAAATGACATTTTGTATAAAATTTTTAGTTTGCATAATTTTTTTATTTTCATAATTATTAAAATTCATACAAAATAAAAGATATTCATATAAAATAATTTACATAAAAAGAAAAAAATGACAAAATATTTATTTTAAATAATTTACATAATTATGCATTATACATAATGAGCATAGTATTTATTTTAAATATGTAAATGGAAACATGAGATTATAACTGACTGGATTCAACTTAAAAACTAAGGCAATATAAATAAAATTTTATTCAACTAAAACTAAATTTAGCTCAACTTATAAATATTTGATTGCAAGTTCTAGTAAAATTAATTAGGGATTTGATTTTTTTTTCTCATAAATCACTCACTTAATCTTACGAATTGCACTAGTTCTTATGATGACGGTGATTTCAATGTAATTTTTCTTTGTTTGTAGGTCTATAAACGAGTTAGATCAAATTTGAAATAACTTGTTTCAAATTCAAATTTTTAATATTAGTCAAATTTATTATGCAATTGAATCGACTTTAAATTAGATTCGAGTTGGATTGGATTTGAACTCAAATAACTAAATAGTTTGTTGCTCTCAAACTCATTGTCAAATCATAAAAATAATTGATAATGACAAGCAAGTCTTCTTTACTATTAGTATATCAAAGTAATTTAAGTTAACTGTGAGTTTAGTTCAATATTATCTTGATATTATATTATATTATTTAAATTATTTAACATATAAATATTATTCTTTAGTAATAATTTTATAAATTTTTTATAGAGTTATTCCTGTCGGTCATCAAATAAAATAATTATTATTTTTAGATAATGTGACATAATATCGAAATAATATTAAATCATAATTTTAAAATACATTAAGAGTCCAAATTCAAAACAAAAATTGTAATTATTTTATATTTGAGAAAATAATTATCTATGACTAATAGAAACACTCGAGACTTGCTCTTAGGCCTTATTTGGTTCGAGGCATTTTTTTGCCCAGCATAAATTTTAATTATAAAAATTAATTTTATTTCTCATCCAATACAAATATAAATATTAGAATTTAAAGTATTTCACATTTTACGCACTTTTTAATATTAAAATAAATTTCTCTTTCATTAAACTTAAAAAATAAAATATTTTTTTCTTATCCAAAAAAATAGTTCGAACAAAACGAGGCCTTTGTTCAAATTATTCACTACTAAGTATTAAGGGGGTGTTTGGTTCAATGTAATCTTGATGTTATGTTATGTTATCTAGAGAAAGTAATTGTTTGGTTTAATAATATTTATAAATAATCTTCTATTAGATTATAAAATTATTAATAAAAAAATAATATTTAGATATTACATCTAGATTACATAACATAACACTAAAAAATAACAACGAATCAAATGCCCTCTAAGTTCTCTTCTTATCCACATTGATTGTGTTCGAGCTAAGTTGAGTTAATTCATGCATAAAAGTTATGATAAATTACATATAAGACTATTTTTATATTTTAATATTAAAAATTTATAAATATTTTATCTCTCTAATCTATCGTCTTTCCCTCCTGAAAGCTAGGAGGAGGAGGGGCATCGTCAGCCCGCCCCGTCGGTCCATCTCCCTCTCACTCTCTTCCCCCTTTCTCCCACTATTCGTTGACGACTGCACAGCCTAGCACTAGTTCCCTATAAGGTCTGTCGACACGCAATTCACACAACTCTCGAGCCAACACCGCGCAAAGTTATGCGACAACATGCCTTGCGCTGTTTGTAGCAGCGTATCTCTTGCATGGTGCTCATACAAGGCTGTGACTGTCGCACCATGCTCGTGCCAAGCTATATAGTCCTTAATGGAGAGAGAGCGGGCCGACAGTTCCCCAGTTTAGAAACCTGTTGACGTAGGATGTGGGGGTCCCAGGAAACACCGAAGAGAGAGAGTTCCGGGAGACGACGACACGCAAAAAAGGAGGGGTGAACCTGTTAATGGAGGCTCAGGGAGAAGATTCTGTCCAAGGCAACCAGAAAAGCACGCAGAGATTTAAGGTGGTTCAGGGAGGAAATTCCCTACGTCCACCGGTCGGTCAGCAAAGAGATTTACTAAATGGGGAAAAGAAGGCCCCGAGATAGGGCTTACACAGTGCTTTTTCCAGAGGAAGAAGAAGAAGGAGAACAAAAAAGGACGCTCCTCAGTTGGGGCTTCGTTACAAAAGAATGAGAAAACTAGGGATCTCAGAGTCTGAGCCTTTCTCTGCCCTTCCTGCCTCTTTTTCCCTTTTTTCTCTCTCCGAATGATGGTCCTCCTTCGGCTGGAACTGTTCAGCGGTTTTTATAGCCGTTGGCGTGTGTAGCTTCACCCTGGTTTTCCAGAAGAAAGGTGATGGA
>JAEMOT010002285.1:49854-75227 GCA_019297695.1 Apostasia ramifera | reverse complement strand
CATCTTTCCAGGTCTCAATGAAAGCACCAGAAGATGTTGACGTAGGATGTGGGGGTCCCAGGAAACACCGAAGAGAGAGAGTTTCGGGAGACGGCGGCACGCAAAAAAGGAGGGGTGAACCTGTTAATGGAGGCTCAGGGAGAAGATTCTGTCCAAGGCAACCAGAAAAGCACGCAGAGATTTAAGGTGGTTCAGGGAGGAAATCCCCTATGTCCACCGGTCGGTCAGCAAAGAGATTTACTAAATGGGGAAAAGAAAGGCCCCGAGATAGGGCTTACACATTGCTTTTTCCAGAGGAAGAAGAAGAAGGAGAACAAAAAAGGACGCTCCTCAGTTGGGGCTTCATTACAAAAGAATGAGAAAACTAGGGATCTCAGAGTCTGAGCCTTTCTCTGCCCTTCCTGCCTCTTTTTCCCTTTTTTCTCTCTCCGAATGATGGTCCTCCTTCGGCTCGAACTGTTCAGCGGTTTTTATAGCCGTTGGCGTGTGTAGCTTCACCCTGGTTTTCCGGAAGAAAGGTGATGGGTGAGCTCCGAGCGCCGCTCATCTGTCACTGGAGAGATCCGCCGCTGTACGAGGAAGATGACATCCTTTAATGCTGATATTTTTATGGGGAAGAGTGTCTGTACGAAAATAGGCGGAGTTAGGTGAAGCTGATTGTGACAGGCGTTACCTCGTACCCTCGGGTCCGAGGTTACGAGGTCTATTCCTGGATCGTCGTGGACGATGGTTGGTCTAACCCTCGTGCCCGAAGTTTGACCTGGGTCAAAAGTCCTGTAAGACCTGAAGCTGAGTCAGCAAATCAATCAATCAGTTATAGCCCTGTAGGGCGCCACGCGTTCGGCCAGGATGCAGCGCAGGAACCACGTGTTAACAAAACCAAATGTTAAATTTTTGAAATTATAAACATTTGATAATATGTTTTAAACTCATAATTTATTCAAAAGTTTATATCCAGACCAATAATAAATCAAATTTTTTTGAAAGAACAATAATAATTATCCTAATTTGATCGTTTATAAATAGTGAAAGGGGTAGCAAATTTTGACCCGACAACAAATCCAATCAGAACCCATGCAGCCTTAAATGCTCCAACTTATAAAGATTTGGGGCAAAACATGACTTCATGAGTAAAGGCATCTCGGTCATGGTGATAACATGACAGCATGATTTACTTATAAAAGTTTAAATAGTAAAGATATTTTTTGGGGTAAAATTATGAGGGTAATAATGAAAATCTCTGTAGTTAAGCATGCTTGTGCGGGAGTAGCACTAAGATGAGTGATCTACTGGGAAGTACTAAAGCGGACAATACCTCTGCAATAGGATCACGAAATATTAAACATGTATTGACACGTGTCCAAGTCATTAACTAATTATATGTAGCCTCGTTTGGTTGGAGTTATTTTTTTGCCCAATACAAATTTTAACTATAAAAAATTAACTTTATTTCATATTTAATGTAAATACGAATATTAGAATTTAAAATATTTCATATTTTACACACTTTTTAATATTAAAATAGATTTCTTTCTCATTAAATTTAAAAAATAAAATATTTTTTTTTCTTATCTAAAAAAAAAAATTAAACCAAACGAGGCCAGCGTCAACCACAATTAACATTCACAAGCACAAATGAATGGAATACGAATACTTTCAAGCCGTTCAACGATGAATTTAAGAATGTCATTTAAAAATGTGTTTATTTCATTAAGCTTAATGAATGAACACATAATCATTAAATATAATATTTGGGATTTTAAATATAAAATAATTAAATTTTATTTCTTAATGATGATTTAAATAATTAAGAAAGAGAAGAATGCTTATGATGCCAAGTTGATTTGAACTTGGAACGCAAAGCGATGGCCGGCTGTTATCAAAAGCAGCCATTTGGCCTAACGAGGGAAATTTAAAAATAAAATTAAGTATTAAAGAGGGTTCAAATTGCAAAATAGCCAAGACCAACAAACCAGGAAAAGCCGTTAAAATGGACAAAATTTGCAATATACCGAGATTTGGGAGATTCCATCTATATAATTATTCTTTTTTATTTATTCTCTAACATCATAATTTTTTCACCACAATTAAAAATTAAAATTGTGTAATTTAATTTTGAGATATCGATTTTCAAACAAAAAAAAATTGAGATATCGTACGTAATATTTATACAAGCTATATTCTCACTGACTTAAAAGAGCATTACTATTTTTATTTATATGTTCTAAAAAAATTTAAATTTAATTTATAATTTCAACACAATATTTTATATTGATAATATATTTTTTTTAAAAAAAGAATATTCTATTTATTATCACAATTGAATGAGACAAACATTTTTTCTTAAATATAGACATATATTCATATATATATATATATATATATATATATACACACATATATTTAATTATTTATATAAAATTAAATTTAATATTACTAAATAATATAAATTTTAATTAAGTTTTATTACAGGTATCTTAGTATTTTTTATTTACTTTTACTTTTTTAATCAATTAAAATAAAGGGTAAACTGCCTTCATTTTCCCTTTTTTTTTCTTAAGCATTCACAAGTTCAAATTAACATTTATTCATGCAAATCATACATATATTTATATATTAATTGTTAGTTTCATTTAAATTGGTATATTTTTTAGTGGTAATTTACATATATTTGAATCTCTACAATAAAATTCTGTTTGATTTAGATTTTTTTAACCAAAAAATATTTTATTTGAGTGTTTTTTTTCACCAAAATAATATTTCTTCAGATTTAATTTCAGACAAAAATATGTTCTAGTTGAGTCCTAGATAGTTTCTATCAAATAAATTGTTATTAATAATTAAGTAATTATTTTTTGTTTAAATTTTTTCTTTTTCCTTTCTCTTTTCCATAGCTCTACCTTAGTGTAGCAGTTAGATTGTGAATGTAATAAAATAAAGCTTGCATGCCTACAAAAATACATTTTTCAAAAATTGTAAAGTTACATAATTTTATAACATTTTAGCGTCATAATGTAAATATGAAAATTGTGAAGTTAGATATGTAATATTAGAAGATTTCAGGCCTCTTATATAATTCTCCCTTGTTTAAAGTTTTCAGCACTTTCTTGCCGGCCGTAGTCCGAAAAGTCCTTTAAAGCTCCGGAGCAATGGCGGGTCGTCTACCGAGCTGGAGGCCTCGGACTCGGTCTCGGAGATACCACTTCTCCTTCTTCCTTCGGTTAGAGAGAGAAATTTGGGATTCTCTCAGTTTTAGCTCTCCGCAGAGTCGCGCTTCTTGGTCTTCTGTCCATAGCCGGTTCTCTTCGGATCGACAATGGCGACGTCGGAGGGTTTCTTCTCCATATCGGTGGTCTCAGTTTTGGAGGACGTGCTTAAGGAGCACGGAAAGGGGCTTAGCGACGTGGATTTCGCATCGAGGAAAGCAGAGGAGGCTGGTAAAGACTATAGTTAGATATAATCGAATGCTTCTGATGAATGCTTGATTCTCTCAATAGTTGGAGATTTTGGGGGTTTAGTTTTGTTTAAAAGCTAGCTAGCTTTGATTGCTTTCCATTTTCTTTCAGCTGCTATGATTTCTATTCTTCACTTGCTTTGAAGCTTCTTGTCCAATTTGCCCTATTGGATTGACATCATTCCAGTTTTGAGACCATATCCTCAGACTAATCTAGTCACTGATTATGGTAATTTAATGAGCTGTAATATCCTTTTGAGCATTTTGTGTGTGATGCCTATGAAGTTGAATAGAAAAACTATGATTTCTATCCAACCAGTTATGAAAGTGAGTGTTAGGACAATTATGTGCGTAAAATGCTACAAGATTAGCACAGCGGAGAAAATTCTTTTAGAGAATAAGATGAGAGAAGAGTATTTAAGCTGATTTGATCATGTATATCCTTGGGAGATTGTTCTATGTAAATGTGAAGATATCTCATGATGGTAAAGTGAGGGAAGGGGAGGCAAAAAATGAATAGACATATGTTTAGGGGGGAGTTTGGTTCAATACTATCTAGATATTCATGTTATATAACTGTTTATGTTATCTTTAAATTATTATTTGCTAGGTTCAATATTTATTTATTTATTTTTGTACAAACAACAGATTAAATGAAAAATCAGAAAACATACATGAAACATATCAAACCAAAAAAATTTGAAGTCAAACAAGTAAAAAAAGACATGTACATTACAAAGTAAATTCACTGCCTCCTGCTTCTATTTCATCAAACACTGGGTTGGAGTCCTGAGAGGCAAAGGGATTCGGCCTCCCAGATATGTACACGGCTTCCATTTTGGTTGTTGTCGTCGTCACCACTCCAGTGGAATTAGCAGCAGTAGCAGGTGTGTTCGTCTCTGCCAACACTCGGAAATATGCATGCAGCCCCCAACCATCAGTATCATATGGAGGTGGGAAGAACTGTAAATAACAAATAGAAGCAACCACCAATCCTAGAAATCCTCCAGCGAACACATCCTGCCAGTGATGCCAATAGTCGTCCAAACGCTCTAATTTTCCCAGCTAGATACCAAGCAAAAAAGCCAAGACCAACAAAAGACCAGGAAGAATGCCCGCTAGGAAAACCTTTGTGCCCTTCCTTGATGACACTCTTTTCTCCATGACAGATGACACTGGTAGTAAAATTATCGTATAGATCCTTGCCATCGGGAAAACAACGCCAAAAGAAATCTGGTCGAGGTCGACCAACTGCATCCTTGATTGCATCAGTTAAGACACCAGTAATAAGCACAAAGAAAAGAAGACCTAGGATTGCATTGTGCAGATCGTAGACATTTTGCTTTTTGAAGTATATACCAATGAAGATAAAAGCCGGCAAAACAATTCCAATCAGTGGAACAGCTCAAAATGGCACTGTGTTACTTTTCATTGGATATCTTAGATCTGTCATCATGTCCTTCCCCACAAAGCGATGGTAAGGTTCTATCACATTCAATATGATATCCATAACACCAAGAAGCACAAGTATGATCCAGTCATGCATGTGGAATTTTACTACTTTGGTTCCATGGGATCTTATAGTGTGAGCTCCAAGCTGAATATCTGCCATAATGACCTCTATCTTCTCGTCGGAGCGGAGCAGCGAGCGTTATTCCTCCCTATCCTCCGTAACGCAGCAATCCTCTCTCTGGAATTGAACGCGTCGACGTTCACTTGCTTCTCTTCTTCAAGAACAGGAGAATAGATAGGTTTCTGGAGGAGAGAGAGAGATAGAGAGAGAGAGAGAGACCCAAAAGATAATAATAAAAATTCAATCAACATCATCTCGTTAGATGTTACCCAAAGTTTGAAACTGACAATTTTGTAATTTTTAACAATATTTTCTAGAGATATCATCAAACTAAATAATGAAGTTCTTCAAATAATATAACATCACAACAACAATGAACATAACACCCCATAAGCCTTGTTTGGTAGGGGAAATTTTAGGAAAGTTTTAGTTTTTTTAAGGATAACGAGCAAAATAAAGATTTTTTAATGTTATAATGTAAATGATGTTATTTTAATATTGAGATTTGTGTTGGATATGAAATAATTTTTTTTTTAAATATGTGTAAAATATGAAATAAAGTTAATTTTAAAGGCTAAAATTTATGTTTGATCAGAAATAAAGTTTACTTTTTAATATTGAAGCTTGAATATGAAGTGAAATAAATATAAAAATAGTTGGGTATTTTTGATGGGGGTTTGGATAAATTTGGTTCCATGCCAAATAGTACTAAGTCCAACTAGTTTGCTATTGTTGTTATTGTGCAAGTTCCTAAGCATAAAATTTTGTATGTTTGATTATATTTTTGCTCTGTAATGTTAGTGACTAGAAGATACGAGGCAGTTTGGTGGCTTAGAAGAACTGTGGGGGTTGGAGGAGCTATTGATTTGCCAGAAGAGCCTTCAGAGGAGGAATTTAGGGTTGGATTGAGAAATGGTTTGATACTATGCAATGCACTTAACAAGGTTCAGCCAGGAGCAGTTCCGAAGGTTATTTACTTACTGTGAATCTTGATTACTTTTATAGTTTTGATAAGTTCTATTTCTGAATTTGACTTCATCCCACAGCTTATTGTCACTGAGCCCCAAATTACTTTTGAATGATTTTTACAGGTGGTTGTAAGACCAAGTGATTCAATGGTAATCCCGGATGAAGCACCATTATCAGCTTATCAGTACTTTGAAAATCTTAAAAATTTCCTTGTTGCTGTTCATGATATCGGTCTCCCATCATTTGAGGCATCGGACTTAGAGCAGGTATGCATGCAATTTTTTCATTGTTGAGGTGAAGATTTATATATCCTAGATGCGTATAGATGAGTAGTCGCACTAGAGCAAGCCACATTAAAAATATTTGTGTCAGAGGGAGGGTGAGCATGCGACCAATATAAGATAAGATGAGGAGCAGAAGCCTGAGCCTTAAGGTGGTTTAGTAATATCCATCATTGAACTTTGGAGGGTATTTTATGTAGTTGTTGGGGGATGCAAATCACAATATTTAGGGCTCATTTGGTTCTAAGATTGAAATTTGGATAAGAGAAAAAAATATTTTATTTTATAAATTTGATGAAATTAAAATTTATTATAATATTAAAAAATGCATAAAATGTAAATAAAGTTAATTTTAATATTTGTATTTGTGTTGAATGTGAAATAAAGTTGAATTTTACAATTAAAATTTATGTAGATTGAAAAAAAGCTCGAACTAAATGAACGGCCTTGTTTGGCAAAGAAAAAAAATATTTATTTTATAGAATTAATAAGAAAGAATTTTATTTTAATATTAGGAGATGTACAGGTTGCGAAATAAAATTGATTTTAAGGTTGAAATTTGTGTAAGATATAAAATAAAGTTAATTCTAATATTAAAGTTTATATTGGATGTGAAATAAAGTTAATTTTTAAAATTAAAATTTATATTGGATGTGAAATAAAATTATTAAAATTTATAATAAATTTAAAATATTAATAAAATATTAATTTTGCCTTTTTTGAATGGTGCCAAATAAGGCCAAAGAGAGGAAGAAGAAGACCAAAAGTGTTGTATTATATAGATATATTAAAAAGTATATTGAATAAATTTGTTTTATTTGTTTATAAATTGCTGTTAAAAGCTAGTGTCAGAAGCTGAACTGTTTGAAAATAACTGCTGAGCTATTTGAAAAATTCTTAATTTTTACCAAATTGGATATATAAATGAAATTATTATTACATATATTTTATTAATAAATAATAAAATAATATAAATATATATAATAATTTATTATGCATATTTTTTTTATGTGATAATAGTTTTATATAAATTGTAATAGTTTAAATTATATTAAGTTATAAATCAATTTTATATTATTAATATATAAATAAATAAATTATACTTTATAATATATTATTAATTATATTATAACATAGTAGTGTAGTTTAAAGTTTTATACATATTATTTTAAAATATATTGTCATAATTATTTAATTTATTTAATGTAATATAATTATAAATTTCATAATAATTATATTATTTATATTTATATATTCATTATATGATAAATGATTATTAAAATTTAATTATTTTGAGGGTAGTTTTGTCCTTAGATCTTATAACAAATGCATGTTTCCAAAAAGCTTTTTTTTAACTTTCTCTCACAGTTATTTTTTAGCCTTTTAAAAGCTGAAATGTTCTCAAAAGCTATTTTGTCAAACACAGCTTTTAGCTTTCAGTTATATAAAAAAGTATTTTTTCATCAAAATGGTTTCTCAAATGCAACCTAAGATTTTCAATTTATTTTTGAGTCACAACTTATTAGCTTAAGCTTTTGATTAGTTGATTATCAAAGATTTAACATTGTATCAGCGGCAAAGGTAGGGGTGGTAATTTTTAACCCAACCCATGAACCCAACTCGAATCTGATTTAACTTCATTGGGTATGGATCAAGCTTATATGGGTACAAGTCATAAACGGTTTGACTCGAATTTGACTCTCTTGAAAAGATCCAGATATGGGTTAGCGGGTCAACCTGAATTTGACTCGCTAATGACCCGTTTATCAAAATTAATATATTTTTATTTTCATCATTAATTTTAATATTAATTATTTGATATGTATTATATAATTTAGTTGTATTTTCGATGTTCTTAATTAAAGTGTTATACTGATTCAAAATAAAAAAAATATTAAATTTAACAAATTATAATATCTCCAAAATTATAATAAATGGGTTGGCGGGTTGGGTCGAGTAACTAGTTTATTAGGTGGGTCGGGTATAAGTCTTAATGCTTGACTCGTTAATAAATGCGTCTGGTTCAGGTTAAATTTAAATGGATCTAGTCAATAAAAGAGTTGACCTAAACCTAACCCGTTAACCCAAATTGCCACCCATAGGCAAAGGTCCCATGTTTGGACCATGATATCTCCTACTTATATCTAGTATAAGGCTGCAACAATAATAATAACCAAGGCTTTATCCTATTAGGTGAGATCAATTATATGAATTTTTTATTTTCATTATACTCTATCAAATAACAAATCTTCATTTATCTCCAAATATGTGAAATCTTTTTTAATGATTTTTTGCTATGCCTTATTTAGCCTTTCTCTTCTTCTTTTAATATTGGTAAAATTCAATAGCTCAACTCTCCTTACTGGAGCTTCTATCGGTCTACGATTTATATATCTAAACCATCTAAGCTGATTCTCCCTAAATTTATCCTTAATTGAGGCTATCCCAACCTTCTCGCGGATATATTTATTTATTATTTTATCTTTTTATTTATACTCATATATCTTAGCATCCTCAACTCTACAATACTTATTTTACTTATATGTTTTTGCTTCGTGGGCCTGCATTCAATACTATATCATAAGGCTAAATAAAAAAGATTATACTTAATTGAGATAGGTGTGTATTATATTAAATTATTATTTTTGTATTATATTAAATTATTTTCTATCACTTACAAACTTTAGCTTTTAGGTCAATTGGTTACCAAGGTTTAAAATGTTGATTTAAATAAAGCTGACTAAGAATAGAAATTCACGTCACCGAACTTATCTAGTTTGGGAAAAGCTTTGGTCCTGTTGTTGTACTGTAATTTGTTGCACAACTTGCATTTATTTGTATTGATTGTCTTTAGGAGCTTAAGGTAATGATCCTATGTGAAATGAACTAAGCTATACTATGAATGTGCCATGAGGCTCTCATTGTTGCATAAGATATTACTTTTGAAAATCTAAGCTAAATGGTTTTACCAAATTATGGTGGAATGTTCAGGGCGGTAAAAGCTCGAGGATAGTAAATTGCATCCTAGCTCTCAAATCATACAGCGAATGGAAAACAATTGGTGGTGCTGGTTTGTGGAAATTTGGCTCAAATGTTAAACCAAGTGTGCCAGGAAAAGCTTTCATGAGGAAGAACTCTGATCCTTTTTCAAATCATTTTTCAAGAACTCATTCTTTAACTGGACGAGACTGCATTAGTGTCGAGCAGAACTTAAACAGAGTAGAATCAGATGAAATGGTAATTCAGCTAAATCCTTGATTTTTAACTTTTAGAAAAAAAGTCCTGGACTTTCAGCATTGAATTATAACTGTTAATGCTTATAGAAGCCAACCAATTGTGCAGTATTCTTCTTTGAACACACTAGTCCGTTCAGCTCTATTAGACAAACAACCCGAAGAAGTTCCAATGGTAAGCTTTTTGTGTTTTTGTTAGTCTATTGGTAGCTTTCTCTACTTTTTTAAGATGAGATTATTATGTTAACATCTATTTCCAGCTTGTGGCATCAATGTTAAGCAAAGTAGTGGAGGAATTTCAGCGTCGTATGTTGAACCAAAATGAGCTGGTACTTGCTTGTCTTTTATACTTGTTAATTTATTTTGAAAATGGCATTTTCCCTTTGTTTGTGAAGGAGAAAATCTTTTCGATAAGCATGACAAAAATAGTATTTTCGACAATTCCTTTTGAAGATGAAAATCTTTTTTTATTTGACATAAAATTACAGGATTTGGTGCAACTCGAAGGAAATGAAATTGGGCTACTAATGAAATGCATATCTTAAAAACAAGTTATAGAGGTATAATGCACATGAATCTAATATGGGAACTTGAACCCATGGTTGCCACAAGATCGATAACTAGCTTGGTTTTAGAGTGATTAATTTTTCTTCACCTAGATTTAACTACTAAACTTGTCATTGGTGATGGATCTCCAAAGAACTCTTTAGTGTATCACTCTCACAATTTAGCCCTCTCCATACTTTTGGTGTATCACTCTCACAATCTAGTCCAACCTACACAATTCGAAACATCGTGCACTCTCAATTGCAATGATATCAAGATTGAGGTGAGAGATGAAGAAGTACATCGTGACATCAACAATGTGAGCATTCATGAAATTGCAGAGTCTCGAGAGTTCACTCCTTGAGATGGTATAGAGTGTAGCGCCCACCAAGAGCTAGAACTCAACTTTTGTGCAATTTGCAAGCATGCGTGCTAACTTGTCACAATTATGACTGAGTCCTCATGCTCTGGGTAGACCTCGAGGGTGATCCTTCCCTAGATTTGTGGCCGCACCACTCTTTATTGAAAGATGAGTTCTTTGACTTCTAGCTCTTGTTGGAGAAATCTCTTCGACAAGCCTCTTTATCTTGAGCATTTTGTCCCAAGAGATTCCCTCAAAAAAAAGGAAACTTTCTTCGACAATTCTTCTCTTCCTAATGAGGAGGGATATCTCAACATCCCCCTCAAATCTCTCTTTTACATCCTCTTGGTGCAAGGTATAAGATGCCATTTTTGTCCCAAAAAACTAGAGTTTTCAATCTGATAATACTCCATGCACCCCTGCTGTTATAGGATACTTTCGAATTGGATATACGCAAGGGTGAAACCTCCATTTATATTCTACACATGCTTTCTTTTGATGAGCCAACATGCAGTGGTGTAAAGCTTGAGTGTAGAGTAAATACATAGTTATTGAAATTCAAAGTTATTATTTGATATATATGTTGACTCGACGTCTCCAAGGGCTCGATGAATGGATGATTTTCACTCAAATATGACATTTGCTCACATAATCATCCATATGTATGAATCAACAGGTTAAAGCAGCCTTAAAGGACTTGCATGTGGATGGTAAATCCTTCTCTACAATGAAGGTCCTGTCCGACTCAACATCTGCTACTTGCGAGATCAAAGTATACTTGCTTTTGCTTTTGTGCTAACCTTTTATTATTTTTGATAAGTACTATGTTTTAGCTTGATGATTATGACTATCAGATAAGTTATTCTGTCCTTGCAAATATATTTCATAATTATAGTTTTTCTTACGTTACATTGTTCTGATGCTATCATTTAAGGGGGAGATGGAAAAGATAAATTTGGCAAAAACTGAAAGGGAAATCTCTGAAATGAATTCGCAAATTGGTAAGGGCTCAAATGCGAGACTTTTGAAACAGCACACGATTATTGATCACCAACAAAGAGACATTATGGTAACTTCCAACTTGGTCGAAACATCATATGTATACCTTTTACAATTAAAAACATGTGTACTTTAAATATTTGATGATGACCATTGTGATTTTTAGGAATTGAGAAATAGCCTTAAAACTACGAGAGCTGCTATGCATATCCTGCAAGCGAAGTCCTCTGAGGAGCTGCAGCTTATTGGTAAGATTAGCAGAAGAGATTACATGCCAAAAATTCATTTTGATTGGGTTTATCCGACACCAACGCATTCCTGCTTTTGCTAACATGTTCATTATGACAACAGGGAATTATATGCAGAATCTGGCTAATGCTAATTCAAGTTATCATAAAGTTCTTGAAGAAAACAGAAGGCTATACAATCAAGTGCAAGATCTAAAAGGTAATTGGACAAATGCCAACTAAATAGAAGAACAATCTCCGAAGTACTAAATCTTTGTCTATGATAGGAAATATTCGCGTTTATTGTCGAGTGAGGCCCATTTCTCCTGCACAATCAAAAACCAACACTGTAGGCTCCATTGATGAAGAAAAAATTACAATCATTACTCCCTCCAAGTATGGTAAAGATGAGCATAGAACATTTACCTTTAATAAAGTCTTTGGTCCTTCTGCATCCCAAGGTTACATACTCACTTAACTTTTTGATTTATTTTTCTAATGTGGCAATACTTTATATTCTTTTTGTTCTCCAGAGGAGGTATTCTTGGACACTGAACCTTTGATTCGATCAGTTCTTGATGGTTATAATGTCTGTATATTTGCATATGGACAAACTGGTTCGGGTAAAACATATACTATGGTAAGATTGAAGTTATCTCTCTCTTTAACCTTTGTCATGATAATTTTGAGTCCAAATGCACCTTAAAAGTTCAAATTATCTATTTTTTGTTTTCTCAATGCAGACTGGTCCTAAAGATCTCAACCAACATAACATGGGTGTAAATTACCGGGCATTAAGTGATTTGTTTAACCTGGCAAAACAAAGAAGAGACATGTTTACTTATGAAATCTCTGTACAAGTTATTGAGATTTACAATGATCAAGTGCGAGATCTACTTGTCAGTGATGGTCCCAATAGAAGATATCCTTATAATTTCATGTCTGTCAATGAATTTTGATTATTTGCAAAGAGGAATGTTATGTTTTACATTGCTTTATGTTCTTAATGTTCTTAACACTTTGCACATTAGAAATTCGAAACAGTTCACAAAATGGGGTGAATGTGCCTAGTGCTAACATGGTCTCTGTCTCTTCATTTGCTGATGTGATCGAACTCATGAACATGGGTCAAAAGAACCGTGTTGTTGGTACAACAGCACTAAATGACCGTAGTAGCCGCTCTCATAGGTTAGATCCTAGTAATTATAGTTTTTTTCACAATATAATTTTGTTTTCCAGGTTTTTATATTTGAATGTCTTGCAGTTGCCTAACAATTCATGTTCACGGAAGAGAGTTGGCCACTGGATCGATCCTCCGAGGATGCATGCATCTTGTAGATCTTGCTGGAAGTGAAAGAGTTGGCAAATCTGACGTGATAGGAGAAAGGCTAAAAGAAGCTCAACATATAAATAGATCTCTCTCTGCCTTGGGAGATGTAATTTCTGCACTTGCACAAAAGAGTCCACATGTACCTTATAGGAATAGCAAACTAACTCAGTTGCTTCAAGACTCTCTCGGTGAGATTATAGTTTTACCTAATTTAACTGTTTCTTTTGAAAGATTAATTTAATTGTTTCTGTTAGAATAAAACATGGAGCAATACACTTGGGTCCTTCAGGTTGGCTCTTGTTTCACATAGGTTCGTGTTTTTAGTATCATTTCATGTAGCTACTTTCCCTCAATTTTTGATTTCATGTGTCACTGAGTTTCCTGATTTGTTTCAGTGTGGTTTGTTTAGACAATGTTTATCCATGATTTAATAATTGACTGAGTAATTTACTACAATGTCTTTTTGTTCTCTCACTCTCTCCCTCTTCCCATTACCCTCATAGGCCTGCCTGTAATTTACCTTAAAACATATTCATGAAATCATTTCAATAATTTATAATATGTAGGAGGACAAGCAAAGACTTTGATGTTCGTCCACATAAGCCCTGAGTTGGATGCTGTAGGTGAAACCATTAGCACACTAAAATTTGCTAAAAGGGTTTCTACGATTGAGCTTGGTGCTGCTAGATTAAATAAAGAGAGTGGAGAGGTCAAGGAACTTAAGGAGCAGGTTATATCTCTGAGATGTTTTTGTTCTCATAAAGAATTGCTTAAATTAAACATGAAATGAATGGTTAGCTTGGAATTTTTCAGATTGCTGGTCTTAAAGCTGCATTGTCAAGGAGGGAGAGAGAGTCGGAACGTTTTCAAAATGCAAATCCTGCTTCTGTTGCATCAAGAATGAAGACTATATCACCATCACCTGCCTGTTTGAATAGGCAATATGAGAAGGTTGTTTTGAGTTATCAGAGTAGCCGGCAAAGACACCTAGAAGCTGGCAACTTAGAGGTACTCATGGATGATTTTATGGTGTTTTTTTATATATATATATCTATTTTATGGTGTTACATTTCTCTTTAATTGCTCTATCTGAAATATGAACAACATGACAAGCATAATGCAGTGTATCATACATGTTATTGGAAATAGATATACAGTTATTGATGCATACTTATTAGTTAGATTTCACGTACTTTTGTTGTGCATTTTTCTTGAATAACACCTAAATTGTAGAACAAAGCACATACGCAATTTGCTCCCGGACATTTTGTACGAAAATTTTGCTAGCTGCATATATAACTCGAAGAAATTTTCAATACCACAAACTTACAGATTGGTTATCATATAAAATAGCTATTTTAATAGCATTGGTGTAATTCTTTTTTTTTATTTGAAGAGTTTGAAATTCTCTGCTTTTAAAATTTCTATGAGATATCCATACAATATATATATATATATATATATATTTTCAGTTTGGCTTATGTAAACTATTAAATTATCTTTTACTTGTGTTCTCTTCAGATTCAAAGTAATGCTACCAGAAAAAGTCTGCCTAACTTTGATCTCCAAGAATTATTAGATGTAGAAGACTCTGATCTCTGGCATGACTCTGATTCTAAAGGGAATTCTCACCTGGGAGATGATAAGGAACCAAATTCTGGAGATTGGGTAGATAAAATTATGGTCAATAAACACGATGATACTTTAGAAGATTGGCCCGGGGATGGCATCACCATGCCAGATTTTTTTTATCAAAGATACATGCCGGACAGTCAAATAATTCAAGTTCAAAAATACAACAAAGATGGAAACCAGACAAAAGACAGCTATGAATCTGAAACGCAACGGCATCGATTCAATCCCCTAACCACAGACGATTCCGATGATGTTGATGTTGCTACGATTGATTCTTCAGAAGCCGATTTACTCTGGCAATTCAATCTCCCAAGGTCTATTTACACCAAAGATAGAGAAGAATCTAAGATCAAGAAACCTCTCGTGAAGTCAGCGGATAGTCAAGACTCCAGGTAACTTAAAGCAATTTATCTTGATAAAGTAAAAGCTATAACTTAGCACTCTGAAATTTTAAATTGAAAGTGTAATTTGTATCTATCCATTAGGTATGGAGCCCTTTCAGTAGGTAACCAAAATTTGAACTCTTCTTTCACGAGTGTCATGTGTCATACAAGGACCTAATCATGATGATTCGACTTGTAAAAATAGTTATACGTATGTCAAGCTTGAGTGAGTGAGACCCAACTTGATGTAAATTTTGAGAGGTTTGACTTGAGTTGATAAAAACTAGTGGACTCTAAGTCAGTTTCAAATGGTCTAAACTCGTGTGGAAATCGCTAACTTTGCCGACAATGAGCTCTGTTCTTGCAAAAGAGACATCGATATTTGATTAAGACAAGCAAAAGTATACTTATCCCTTAGTATATATTCGTCATCAAGATGACCAACATGCATCGAGGAATTAACCTCAAAGTATGAAATGATTCAAATTTTTGGGACTTGCAAGTAACGAGATCCATACTTTAAAAATCCAAAATATATCCAATCTCACCTTCATTATCATCATTTGCCTATTGTAATTGATCAATTTATTGACCAGTTATTAAGACTATATAGCAATTTTTATTATTTTAACATCGAGAAGTCTGTAGCATTGACTAATGGATGCGATTCAGGACACCAACTCATGCTCATGTTCCATCGCCATCGAGGAGAAGAGTGATATTCAAGCAGCCGAGCTCAGCTGGAATGGAAGGAAGGAGGGCTTCATCAGCTGGAATGGAAGGGACGAGGGCGTCCTCAGTTGGAAGAATCCGTGGTGGAAAATAACTGTTGATTTGCATAATTTTTCTCTTTTTTTTTTTTTCTCTTGATTGAATTGCTTAAATGCTGGTATAAGTCTAGTTTTTTTCCCCCTTTTTTTCTGGTATTTTAAGGCTGCATTTAGAAGCAATTTAAGATATAATTCAGGATAAATTACATTCAGATTTTTAAATTAGAGTATAATATCATATAAATTTAAAATTTAAAATTTTGTTATTTTAATATTAATTTTTAATAATTTATTATTTTGCTTATAAACGTTGCAGAAATGAGAATGTTAAGGTAGATATGTGGATATACACGAAAGGATAGAATGAGAAATGAGTATATCCGAAAGAAAGTTGGTGTTGCACCAATTAAGGATAAACTTAGAGAAAGTCGGCTTAGATGGTTTGGACATCTAAATCGTAGGCCGATTGAAGCTCCAGTTAGAAAATTTGAGTTATTGGATTTTGCCCATATACAAAGAGGAAGGGGGAGACCAAAGAAGACATGACAAGAAATTATAAGGAGTGATCTTAGTTACTTAAACTTAGATAAGAATTTAGTAACTGATAGAGTGCAATGAAAATAAAGAATTCATGTAGCCGACCTCACGTAGTGGGATTAAGGCTTGGTTGTTGTTGTTGTTGTTATTTTGCTTATCTCTTTTTGTTACTCTCTTTTCACTCTCTTTAACTCTCATAGGGAGGAGCTGGAGCGGGTGGTTTACTGCTCTCTATCTACTCTTTTTTTCTCTATTTTTTTATAGCGCTATCTGTCAGTATAAAAGTAATTTTATATTTAAAAGTTATTTTTAAAATTTTTATTATTTTAAATATATTTATTAATTATAAATAATTTAAATGTACTTGTAGACCTTCACCTACTGCTGCCAAATGTTCTACATGGCTTTATGCTTAGTTTTGTAGTAAAGTAACTTAGATCGATAGCTAAGATTCTGTTTATTTGATCGTTAAAAATTAATCTGATTTAATTTTAATCAGATATATCACATTACACATAAAATTTAATATTAAAAATTAATTTTATTTCACATTTTACATACATTATTAAAATAATAACTAACTTATATCACATGTCTTATATATTCTAACATAATAACTAACTTTATATTACATCCCTCATATATCTCAATATAATAATTAATTTTATTTCACATCATTGATAATTTTTAATAAAAAAATATTTATATTCAAATTTAATATTAACCTTATAAATAAATAGGCTCTTGTTTTTTATAGGCCCAATTAAATGTTGAAGCTATCTAAGGAAGAAAAAAAAATTGAAGTGAAATCTTTACATAACCTAAATATTGAAATTGTATTCATGATGTTCATTCTCCAATTTCGGCTCAGTACTAATTGAAATCTTTCGCCTAATTTTACGCCGTTACTGATCAAAATAGATCTAAAACTTGAATTTCGAATAAGTTTCTAAGAATTGAGATGGGCTTGATCTATTTTGAGTTAAGCCACAACCCGTGGTTGAGATTTATTTTAAGTCCAGTTTGAGGTAACTCAGCTCGAAATTGTTCTTGAGTTTAAATTGAGTTCAATTAAGCTAACTGGACTGATTGAGTCGAGTTCATGTCAAACTAAATAGAAGACACGTACTATAAATTGGTCAGAATGAGTGGATGACTAGAACTCACCAAAACTCATTTATAAATGAGAGAATACAAAGATAACAGTTAGGTTCGGTTAGTTGATTTTGACCCGTTTATTAAGTGGGCAATGTTAAGTCATAAATTTGGCTCTGAGGATAGATCTTCAACAACAAATAACGATTCAAGATATGTCAGGGTTCAAATTGTGTCGAGCTGAATCCAAGTTTAGATTGACCCTCTACTGATAATTTTTTTTTGTAAACACTATAAATACATATATTTTGTGTTCTTGTAGATCAGTGATGCAGTCATGCCAATTTTCAAAAGAAAAAAAGAATGATTAGAGATGATGTGAACCATCAAGAAAAAACCAAAATAAATCAAAAAAAGTTGATCACAAGATTTCACAAAGATTTGCCTGATTCGAAGGCGTAGTCCCCACATGTCTACGGGCCGAGCCAAATGGTACGGCTATAAACAAGTCGAGTTCAGGAGAGCTAGATCTAACTCAAACTCAAAATATTCAAGTCCAGCTCAGCTCGAATCCTAAATGATTTAGAGTAGTACTCAAGCTCAAGCCGGCGCTCAGGTTGATTATATTTATGTATCTTTTTTAGAAAAAGGTATATATACAGTGAATAAAAATATAAATATATTTATACAAATATAAATATATGAATATATATTAAATAATTTATTTTAAGCTGATTGAGTTTATCAAGTGAGTCACCCTTGCTCTAACTCGACTTAAAATAATACTCGAGCTCAAATAATGGCTTGAAGCTCCACTAAAAATTGTTCAAGTTGAATTCAAATCGAGCCCAAATTCGAGTAAACTTTGAGCTTCGAGTTATTTTTATAATACTATTGAATGTTATGCCACTAATCTAGAAAAGTGAGGTTACCGAAGGCTATCACAAAATTGGAAGAATAAGATGAAGGGAAAAAGCTTTTATCTTACTCTTAGATGGAACGATAAAGGGGGATTTAGATTTTCTCGAGCACATTATAATATGTCTAAATAATAGGAGAGATTTCATGTCTATATATAATGATGCAGTCACAAGAGGGTTACCGCAATTAGGGTGACACCACGTGCTCTTTTAGGTTATAATGGACCAAATAATTGAGTGCTATTAGTAGCAAATTGAGTCTCGGCGAAGAGTTAGCAATAGTGACGACTGAGAAGATGGTGATGTGGCTGGTGTTTGAGTAAATTTTCTCGAATGAGCCAGACTAAATACATTGAAATAATAGTGTCCCGTCAGGTGTTGCATTAAGTTGTAGAGTAGATCCACTGATTAAAAGTTTTAAATAAGATTGATTCATTGCATGTCTTTCCACAAACCTTAGAGAAAAATAAAGTATAATTTTTGGTGCGTACATGATTCGAGGGTCAATTATTGGGTGACATATGCACTTTAGGTGGGCTCATGTACACATGGCGTCTTGTGATTTGATGTGGAATAGTTTGGGCTCCAAACCCAAAAATTTTTAATATTAATGACTCAGCCACAATTAACTGCACATGACTCAAGAACAAGGTGGCACCCAAGTCAGTCCCTACGTTTTAATGAAGGATAATTACTTCTGACTCCCTGATGTTAAATACCACTTGCAAATAGGTCCAAGTTTATTTATATTTAAGTGAGGTCCCCAGCACATTTTTATTAGATCTCTCACCTCAGCTATCAATTTCAATCATGTCCCACCTGTTGAAAAAAAAATCATGACTCAGCTGTTGAACATTATTACTTTTTTAAAATTACATATAATTCATTCAAAAAAATTACATATAATTAAATAAAATATTTTTACTTACTTATTTTAAAAATTAAATATTTACATATAACATTTTATAACTTAAAAATATAATTACAAAATTCACCTATTCATACTCATGAATAATTTGATTTTTTCTCTTTACATAATATGAAGATTTTCTTTTTTTCTAACTTAACTAAGAGAGCGTAATTTATAATTATACTTTTAGAGTGTAACATCTCATGATTCAAATATAATGGTATTATTTGTTTTAGTTTTAGAAAATTATGTGACTTAAATACTTTCTAGGAGATCACTTATCTCAGTACTACTTCATCTATTATTAACATCACAGTTTTATCCCAAAAGGCACCTCTCCTACTTAAATATCACACTTTATTTATTTATACAGCTCAAGATCTCCTCTTTTTTATTTTTATGCTCCTCTCACTACTATTTATCAGCCTAGAAGCCTGTTTTTCTTATGACATCACCAGCGATCACTTCTCGCCTTCTTCGGCTACGAGCGCCACATATATATATATATATATAATCACAGATGTTGATATAGTAAAATGCTATTCATCATAAGTGACAAATGTAATTCTTAATTTTATAATTCATTGGAAATTTTGTTAATAATGTAAGGAATCGATGAGTTTAAATAAACGTCTTTATACTTCTTATACCAATAAGGAAATATGCTATTTCAAGGAGCACGATCTAACAATATACCAACATAAACTTCGTTTGGTCATTTTTTGGCTTCCACTATTTAATGCACATTTTGTCGGGCTCCCTTTAAAGTTTCACTTTTGATTTCGATAATCTCGATATTTTTTTCGTATAAAATAAGAATAATTATCTACATGCCACACTATTTAGTTTTATTTTTGCTTTATTCATTCATTATTAGTTAATTATGCTATGCACACTTAAAATATTATAAAATCTTACATACACACACTTGAATTAAAACTTAATCAAAATTTATTTGAAAAAAAAAATCTGTTAGTAAATCATTAAAATTATATTTTTACACTTAATGTACATATTTTTCTCTTCCTCAATACTACACTAAAGCGCTGATTTATCCTAAAATTAATTCATATCGCGGATGTCTCCTTCCTTTGCCGCCACCTAAACATTAAGGTTTTAGGATTTTCACTCAAAATATATTTAAATATTCTTAAAATAATATAATGAACGGTGTATGTAAGATTTTATAATATTTTGAATGTGCATAACATAATTAACTAAGAATGGATGAGTAAGACATAAATAAAAGTAAATAGTGTGGCATATAGGTAATTATTCCTATAAAATAATGACAATAATAATTTTAATATTTTTTATGGAAACAAAAAACATTATTTGGTAAAATACATATAAATATTTATATATATAAATGTATTTAAAAATATGTAAATACAATTCATTTCGAGTCAGCTAGATTTTGTTGATCAAAAAGAGCAAATTATTGATGTCTCTATAATTTAATTATATTTGATTCACATTTTTTATAAAATTTTTAGTTAAGTCTAATATTCCTTTAAATATTTTTATTTGAGTTTTTAAAATTTAAAATAAAATTTGAAAATAAAATAATCTAATAGGTCTCTAAAAAATTAAGTAAAAATTTTCAAAAATAAAAAGCAAATTATAATTATAAATATACTATAAAGCAACTTTGAACAAATTCTCAAATTTTAACCTATTTAGGTCCAAAATTGGCTTACTTAAAATTCAAAATTAAGTATTCTTGGGCCTCAATAGGCATTATTCTAAAAAAAAGTAAAAAAAAAAAAATATTTACTTTATAGAGTTAATAAAAAAAAATATTTTAATATCGAGAGGTGTAGGATAAAAAATAAAATTGATTTTAAGATTTAAATTTGTATTGAATGTAAGATAAAGTTGATTTTTAAAATTTAAATTTATGTTAAATGTTAAATAAAATTATTAAAATTTGAGATAAATTTAAAATATTAGGTTTAGTTTTTTTTTTTTAGATGGTGCCAACTAAGGCCTTAATGGATTATAATTGATTATTTGGAGATTTTAAAAATAAAGTAAAAAAAAACAACTTGCAAAAGTTAGTTAAAAGAAAAATTGACTATCGTACGAGTGACTTCTCAAAGCGAGTTTTCTTCCAATAAGTTGCCTAAATCAAGGTAACTTATATTTCTAGAAGTCACACTTAATTTTGACGACTTTTACTAAATACAGTTGCTCTTATAACAGGGGGCTTTTAAAGAGTGGGCAGCTAACGACAGTCCAAAATTATTTTACAAGTGATATTCTCTAAGTTAAATATTTACAAATATCATTCTTTATTTTAAATATAAAGTTACAAGCAGCACACTCATGTTAACTTTTATTTGTTATCTGTTATTTAAACTCAATTAGAATTAACAGATGTAATATAATCTTTAAATGAATCTATAATTTATATTTTTTATTTTTATTTTTTTAAATCTCTTTTATTTCAATTTCTCTGTTCATTTTTTATATTTCTGTTTGTTTTATAACTCTATTATTGTAAATTTTCTTAAAATAAGTAGACGTAATTTTAGTTAAGATTAAAGAAATAATAAAAAAAATTTGTATGAAGGTGATCGTGTAAATTTATATTTAAAAAGAGGAAGTAATTTTTTTTTGTAAATATTTAGTTTAGAAAATATTATTTATAAATATTTAATTTAAAAACACTGTATAAATTTTTTTATTTGAACTACTAATATTAATTTTAAAAAATCAATTCATCAAAAAAAAAATAATTACCTACGTCCCACACAATTTATTTTTATTTATAACTTACTCATCTATTCTTAATTAATTACACTATGCACATTCAAAATATTATAAAATTTTACATACACACATTTGAGTTAAAACTTAATCAAAATTTATTTTAAAAAAAATATTTTGTTAGTAAATCATTAAAATTATATTTTTATTTTTAATGGTATATATTTTTCTCTTCCTCAATACCACACTAAATCATTGATTTGTCCTAAAATCAATTTACGTTGCGGATATTTTCTTTCTTTGCCGCTACTTAAACATTAAGATTTTAGGATTTTTACTCAAAATATATTTAAATATCCTTAAAATAATATGATGAACAGCTCAAATTTTTTGTAATTTAATTATAGTTAAGTTATTAAAAAATTATGATTATTTATTATAATAAAAATAAGTTAAAATATGTGTATGTAAGATTTTATAATATTTTGAGTGTATATAGTATAATTAATTAAAAATAAATGAGCAGGACATAAATAAAATAAAATTGTGTGGAATAATTATTAAAAAAAGAAAAATCTTTTGAAAAGGATCCAATGCTGATAAAGGTTGGGTACATAAAGCTCACAAATTCCCACACAAGGCAAAGGCTGCAATAGCAGAGAGGTTTTAAATAACCCCTTCACTGCTGTACTCTCTCAATTTGATTTATTATTGTACAAGTAATAAATTATAATTAAGTACTGACATTGTAATATAATATTAATTTGTGCTGTACATTTAAATATAAAAATAATGTTCATAAATGGAGAAAAAAAACAACTTAAAATTTATTTAGCACCATCTAAAAAAGCAAAATTAATATTTTTAATTTATCATAAATTTAAATAATTTTATTTCATATTATTCACAAATTTTAATATTAAAAAATAATTTATTTTCATATTAAATATAAATTTTAATTTTAAAATTAATTTTACTTCATATTTTATATACCTTCTAATATTAAAATAAATTTTTTTCTCATCAATTCTATAAAATAAGATTTTATGTGATGTGTGTGGGCACTAATTGGTGAGGAATAATTGCCAAGTAATATCCAAAAAAAAAAATGATTGAAGTAAAATGTAATTTCTAGCAAATTTCTAGGCCAAATAATGAATGATAAGAGACGCACGTGAATGAATCGTTACACATCGATAATGAAAAAAAGTTCTTGAAATGTATAAATAAATAATATAATTTTAAATAGTAAATATATTTTTTGGGTCAAAAACATGAAATTAAAAATGAAAACTCTAATACTTTCACAGCACAAATGTGCTTTAAGATTCGATCCACAACTAACCCCTTTGGTCATATGAACACACTAAAAAATTAAACAATCATATTTTTCAAAAATTAAAAATAAATAAACAATATATTTTGAGCTTAACATCCTCAATAAATATGCAATATGGATATTCTACCAATGCCAATAATAACAATTGAGTTCTTCTGATTTGTCCTCACTTATAACTAAGTCCTCATTATTAGAAAAAGATCCTCCAAATTAAGTAAATATGTATTTTAAGTCTTTAGCAATAAAAGCAAAAAAATACATGTGAGAACAAACTAAAGTGGTGTTTTCACTATTCATAATAATTTATTATAATACATAATTTCATACATGTGTCAATAGGTCTAATGGACAATTTCACAGGGAATTAATACCACTCTATTAAATTACTAGAAAATAAAATCAAATATAAATTGAGCTAGAACATTTTTCAAGCTTTAAAATTATTTCTTCCCCATTTTTATCAAATTGACTTTTTGTTATCTTTAATTTTTCATTGAGCAAGCAAGTTTTATGTTGCTTTTGATTTATATTGATGCAAACATATACAAAATAAAATAAAATAAGATGACAAAAAAAAAGTAAAGACAATGATTTTTACTTGAAACTCGAGTATATGAGAGAAAAATCATGATGTCGGCTTTTAAGTTGACTAATTGAATTAAATTTTTTCAAAGCTTGGAGTCTCTAGCTAAATGATGATTAAATATGAAAATAAGTATAAGGAAGAAGAATTTCAAGAGTTTGTGAGCATTGAAGTAGCACAACATATGTAGAGGAAGCTTAGAGAATTTAGAAGTTAAAGAGTACTCGGTCAATATTTTTGAGAGAGAGTGTGAAAGGGAAAGAGAGAGTTCCCCCATTTCCTTTATCTTCTATGCGTTCATTTATAGCATTGAGAGGTAGGGGTGTGCATTCGGTTAAGTGGTTGGTTTGGTGACCAAACAAAAAAAAAAAATTTTGGATTCGGTTTTAAATTTAATGAAACCAAACCAACCAAATTATATTATAAACCAAAACCAAACCAACCAAATAAATATCGGTTTGGTTTGATTTGGTTTGGTTAAAATCATATTTTTGATTTGCAACTCTTTGACCTGCAGAGCAAGTCGCGCAAATCGCGCAACCCTAAATAATCTGAAACTTCTCGGTCGGTCGAATCAGCTTTCTTTCTCGCGAACCCATCTATGAGTGAACCCAAATTGGCAAATTGCCAACTGAACTGACCCAATATAAATAAGTGGGTTATTCGGTTAATTCGGTCAGTTTGGTTTCCAAACATGTGAAACCGAACCCAAATCATTTAACCGAAATATTCAAAATATCAAACCATCACCAAACCGCTAGATTCTAAATCAAACCAAACCGTTAAATTTAAACGGTTCGGTTCGGTTTTTCGGTTTAAACCATAGTTTGCACACCCCTATTGAGAGGAGAGTACATATGATAGTCTGTCACGTCGTCATATCTAGTATTACTTTTGAGAAATTTTAGAAGATATAATTCGTATTTATCAGACCTTTGCGAGGACTAATATTATTTTTTATGATATCTTGAGATCTCATTGCAAAAGCTATTGGCTTGACAGAGTCGAATTGTATTTTAAAAGTTGTTAGAGAAGAGTTGTTAAAATTAAATTATTTTAACTAGAAGTGTTAAAAAAGGGACTATTTCCTGCATAATTGTCAGATGATCAAAATAGACTTACTTTTTAAAAATTATTAGAAAATAGCTTTTAGAAGAAAACTATTCGACTAAGAGCGTGACAGAAGAGCCTACTCTCCACATAATTATTAGCTGGTTAGAGTAAAACCATTTTTTCGAAAACTATTAGTGAAGAATTTTTAGAAGATAATTGTTCAAGAAACTATTAGACCACATGTATAATTTTGTATAAACAAAACTGAGATAATTTGTATAAAAAAATTAAGATAATTTTTATTAATAAAAAATCAAGATTTTTTGTTAAAAAAATAAGAAATATGCAATAAAATAATAATCAATGGAAGTTCTGCTCAACTTATAAGTGTTTGAATGAAGATCGCTAAAATTTATCCAAATTAAAAATTTTATTTATTTTTAAAAAATAAATTAATATTTTA
>JAEMOT010002285.1:816-40328 GCA_019297695.1 Apostasia ramifera | reverse complement strand
GGCGCGCTGCCGGATATGTGGAGATTGGGAGGGTAAGGGTATAATGGTAATTTTGTATATTTTTTAATAATAATAAAAAAAGGACCCAGATGATAATTTTTGAAAACTTAGGGACCCCGATGATATAATTTTAAAAACGTGGACCTGTGTGATAATAACCCTTAAACTCAGGGACCTGGGTGAAATTGCCCTATTTTTTATACTAAAATTTATGTAGAATGATTAAAAAAAATTATTTGTTATTATTATTTAAATTAGTACCATTTTGATCTTGATTTAGTCATCGTACCAAACAGGGCATTATCAATTGCAGGCTTTTGAAGTCACCATCGCAATGTAACAGGAGTAACCCATGCTCTTCACCAGCCAGAAGCCTAACACAACTCTCTTTCTATTCAGCATAGAATGCATCAAATTTAAAGGAACAACACCAAGAAATGTGATCAAGAGACCACAAAATAACGAATGCATGGCATTATAAAGTCGATACACAAAAGCTCACAGACCAATATCATGCTTGTTGAAAACTCCAAATTGAATAGCTGCTCAGAACATATGATATTCAAATCGAGAAGATAAAATGAAGAAAACTAAATAGAGTATATTTATAGAAGTGAAAATAGCATGAAATAAACTCAAAATCAAATCAAACTATCTCAAATTAATGTGAGAGCTCAAAGGGCATAGTTGAAGTTAGTTTGAAGTGAGGAGAAGGATGGAAAAGGGATGAAGATGGGCTTGTATTATTTTTGGACTAATTTAAGGCTAATATTAAACCAATGTAGAGAATGCAAATTTAAAACCATCAACCATGATTTGACGATAAAGTAATGGCCTAAAGTAAAGATGAAAATGGGCAAAAATTGGACCAAGGGATCATGGGTTGATTTCATAAAGTGAAGGACATAATATAAATCGGCTAAATACAAAAGTTGTTGACGACAATGCCATACGCTTCGACTCTCGAAAGTTTTAGTTTTTCAAATTCCTAAAATTTGTGTTAGTTTTAATGATCTTTTAATATAACTTGGGCATTAACTTCATTTTCATGCAAATTTTCTTTGATTTGACATTTTCTTAAAGTTTTCTTGAATTGAAGTCTTCTAGAAGTTTCTTTCATTTGAAATTTTCTTAAGACATTTTGATTTTCAATTTCATATATTCTTCATGTGCAATCTTCCAATTTTTGATGGGACAATATAGAAATAGCGGGTTGACTTAATTTGTTTTCTCTAATGCGATTGCTACATAAAAATTACGATGCATTCAATATTCTTTTGCATTTTAATGATAATAAACGCATTTGTTAGTAAAAAGTTTAGAATTTTGTACAAGTTATGACATATGCTCCTTTTTACTAACTCATAATTTTCCGTGAAAAAATAATTAAGTTTAACACATGAGCTTCTTAATGCAATCGTATACAGTGCATCTACCTTACAAAGTTTTGTATTATACGTCGATCGGTACCTTCACGTTTCAATATTACAAATAATTTAAATTTTATGTGTCAAAATAAATTATTTTTTAATATATTGTGCGAGTATTTAAAACCTTTTAAGAAAAATAAAAAAAAAGTTTGAGAATTTGAAGTTAAAATTTTAAAAATATTTTAATTTTGAATCAAGGTAGTACAAAAGATAATGTTCATCATTATCAAATATGGGAAGATTGTAGTGGTAGAAAAATTGGGAAGAATATATCACACATATGTAATAAAACATTATGCGAAACAAGTTCAAAAATAGGATGGCAAGGCTAAAACTAATAGCAGCATGTAGGCGAGATCGATATTATATTTTTATAATTTTATTTGAAATTTATATTCATGATATTTCAGAAGTTAAATGATGAATACTATTTGAAATTTATGATTTTAAAATTTTAATATCTGGATCTTAAATCAAGTATGTATATTATATATATTAATTCTTTTTGTAATTTATTATTATTATTATTAAAATTTTATAAAATTTTAATTTTATTTTTTCTTTTTCTTCTACTCCTTCTGTCCTGTCTCACACTAATAAGAAGAGTAGATGAAGGTATCTCGCCTCAATCCCTTTCCTCTCTCTTTGCCCTCTAACCAGCTGTAGGTGGTGAGAGAGAGAGAGGAGGGGATTAGGGCAAGTTATTTTTACCGATTCTCTCTCTAGAGAAGAGAGCAGAGAACCTATAAGGCAACATGCACCTGCTAAAAAAAAAGAGAAAATTTGAAAAAAAAAATTTATTAAATTTTTATATGAGTTGAGAATCTAGATATTAAAAATTTAAATTCATAAATCAATGTAATATTATGCCTTAAATTTGATAACTTCGATATAATTTAATTGTCTATATATCATACGTTATAATTTTCATGTTATTGTTGTTTTTTTTTAGGTGCAATGTTATTATTGTTTATTGAAATATGACAATCGTATATAAAAAGAATACGACTCTATGAATATTCGGTATGCCAAAACAAAGTATGTGGCTTACTTATCAAGATAAATGAAAGTCACACAAGATTGAATTTAAAAAATTCGTGTGTAATGATATTGTATTTAGAGACTTTCAAGTCGCTCAAAATCAATGAAAAACGAACCTAAGTTCAACGGAATGGGATAAAATATATATTTGATTCATCATAAACTAAAACACGAGTTTTGAATAAAAAAATACTCAAAAAAAATTTTGAGAAAAAAGTTATGTAAAGAAGATACATTCTGAAATAAAGTCAAAAGAAAGTTTAGTAGGCCTCTGCAATTTCCAGCATCGTCTGTCAATAATACTAATTAGAGGCATTGACATACATATTATTTAATCTTTCTTCAGTTACGTATTATTTTTTTTTTCTTTTAGTTTACAATTTAAATTTATATATTTTTTCATATATTTTAAATCAGATTTTATTTTAATTATGGTTTTTTAATTCTATAAAATTATCATGAATATTATTATAATCTCAACAAAAATTTTTGCCATAGATTGCATGATTACTGATATATTTTTATAATTAAATTCAATGTTTAGACGCACACAGAGTTAGGAATATAACAAACTAATTTAGTTAAATGACATGAAACTATAATTTTTTTTCAAAAAAATTTAAAATTAAAATAATAAAACATCAAAAAATTTTATGTTGTAATAATTATAAATAATCTCTGATGTAGTTTGCCAGTTGCCACTAAGCATCAACGGTAGGAGAAATTATTTCCTCGGGCTGGGGTTCCACGTCATTTCTTAGGTGCCCAATAGACGCGCACCGCATTGACGCACTGCCTCTCGCACAATGTCACGCCCGAAACGGCGAGAAAATGTCTCGCAGTTTCGTGTCATTTTTTCATATTTTTGTAAAAATATTTTTTGCATAATATGTTTTAATTGATGTGCATTCATATACAAACTTCAGCAAAGTGAATACTAAGTGAATCCCCTGCATTCGTTTTTTCTTTCAAAAATAAGCCCGACCTTCACTTCTTGGAGATGCGACACGTGTCCTCCAATACATCGGACGACATTCGACTAGTCTCCACCCTACTAAGCACTAATCATCTTAAGGAATATCTTCCGAAGGGAGAAGTTTTTGTATCAGGTGCGTGCACTGTGCATATGCAGGTCATTTTTATTCATGTGATGCACGCTAATTAGTGTTTATACGATGCACGCACCTGATATAAAATTTGTTCTTTCTGGAGTTCCTTCCGAGACTCCTAGATTTCGTTTGGTTCGAATTTTTTTTCAAATAAGTTAAAAAATATTTTATTTTAAAATTTAATAATAAAAAATTTTATTTTATTATTAAAAAATATATAAAATGTGAAATAAAATTAATTTTTATATTTATATTTATATTAGACGTAAAATAAAATTAATTTTTATAAATAAAATTTATATTAACCTAGAAAAATACCTGGAAGTAAATGAGGTTTTAAGTTTGCACATCCAACTCGAAATATAATATGACAAAAAAAAATACATAATAACTTCACCTTGAATTTCAATATCTCCGGCTTCGCGTTATCCATCATCAACAGCATCTCCTCCATGAAATCGATGAAATCCTGGCAGATTTCTCATCCTAATTTCAGCCCAATGAAATTCCCCAAATCGAAGAGGTAATTGCAGCAATTAACAACAATAAATCCCCAGCTCGTCGTCATAATCCAAGGGATCGAAGATCCATCCCTGAGTCGTAGATCGCCCGCTTCGCATTATCGGACAGGACTTCTACACTCCTTCATATTCAAATCCAAGAAGCATTTACTGAGATCGTCGGCAATGAGACCGGTAACTTACCAGAATACGCCTCTCGGATCATCTGGAACCGCCGCTTGGCCTCCGCCGTCGCTGCAGCAGGCTCCTTCGCCCGCCGATCCGGAAATTCACAGAGAATTCAACAAGGTTCAAGAACAGGAAGCGTTCCGCCGGATCCCGAGGACGAAGTAGTAGCAGATGCCGCCGGTGGATCCCGCAGCGGGTAGGAGATCGATCTTTGGCGAAAGGGGGAGGACCCGATTTCAATAAAGAACGATGAAGTTTTTCTCCATCCAGCCTGAGTTTCCTCCTCCGCCAGGTATTTTCTCTGCCGTAAACTTTCAGCCATCATTGAGACGTTATTTACGAAGGTGCCACTGCCATCCCCCAAGGCTCCCCGTGAGTAAATTGCGTGGAGGTCCCTTAGATTCGAGTCTTCTTACATTAAGATCTGAAAAGATTTCATTTTTTTTTTTTGAATAGCACTGATTTCAAATTTTGAATTAGCATTTCATTACAAACAGGTCTTTCTGCGAACTTCTCCATTGAAAACTAAGAACTCATTTAGAATAAAAGTTAGATTGCGAAAAACATCAATCAAATTCGGTGCTGTAAGATTTTAGAATTTTTTCCGCACCGAACCAAATGAATTATTATTTTGCTCAGCTCCACTCACCAAAGTTGGATGTAATTTACTTTATTTTAATGATCAGTAGATGGGATTAAGAAGCTGCTGGAGGGAAGCCCTCTTATTTTATTAATGCCAAGTTGAAATGCAATAAGCATATGAAAAGTATATGTTCTTTCATTTTATTATCTTAATTATCAAATTTAGTTAAATGTGAGTTTAATTATAAAAAATTTTGTTAGAGAAAAGAAAAATTAAATTTTATTATAATAGCTGAGGATGGATTGTTTAATAAAGTTAAGTTAGAAAAATTTAACTTCTAACTTTCAAGTTACATACTCTCTCTCTCTTTCTCTCTCTCTCTCTCTCTATATATATATATATATATAAGTCTCAATATTAAAGCTTAATATCTATGCTAAATTTGTAGACCACAATAAAAAATGCAAATTAGAGTATGAAAAAGAAATTTTATTTCAAGAAGGAAGAAGGCTTTCAAATGGATGCCTCTCCATAAGCCGGAGGTCACTCATTTATAGAATCATTTTAAAGTATATTATCAGTACAGTTATAGTATTTTCACTATTACTATAGTATTGTTACAGTTCCCCGTATTGCTATAGTTCTTACTGTTACGTATTAGATACTTTGTCCTTCATTATTACAGCTTCAAATGCTGTCTTTTACTATTACAGCATCGGATGCTCTGTCCCCGTATTGCTATAGTTTTTACTGTTACGCATTAGATACCTTGTCCTTCATTATTACAGCTTCAAATGCTCTGTCTTTCACTATTATAGTCTCGGATGCTCTGTCCTTCACTATTATTGCTTCGGATGCCATCTATCTTTTACTATTACCTCCTTAGATGCTTTATTTTTTACTTTTACCTTCCACTGCTTCAAAAATCAATCCGATTGCAGTGAAATATTATTTGGAGATGTTAAAAACTCAATTTGAATATCTTTTAACAACTCTTTCGTTTATGGCCCTCAATAAACTTCTAATTCATTAATCCCGATATCTATTTCTGTTAAACTATCTTCATCATACACTATAATACGGTCATTGCAAATATATTTGTAATTATGACGCTTTTAATAAACTGATAATAGTTCAAAAAGATTTCTCTCTTAGTCACAGTTTCAAAATATCTAAAAAGTTTTTGTTGGAAGCTTTTATCTGGTTCTCAATCTAGTCATTCTCCATATCTGGAAGATTAAATAAACTAAATATTTATGAGGTCCAACAAAAGTTGATATAATTTTGAATTCCATAATTATTTGACTTCTATAGTAGATATAATAGTCTTAATTATTTGAAGAAGACTCTTCTATTTTTCATAATAGTGAATATCAATAATAATTCTCCTTACAATTTTGAGTTCTATAGGTCTTTTCATATTTGCTTCAAATACAACAAATATTTTCTACCTTTCATCTAGCAAAGTGATTAATTATTTTTTCAATAATTATGATAGAGCTTTGTTTTTATATATATTATCAAGGATTCACTTTTGAAGATTCTTGGATAATAGTGTTATCACCTAATTCAAGCATTGTCTTTTTCTTATTTCTTTTAAATTTATATTCCATTTTATGGAAAATTTTATATTTTTATTGATTAACTATTTACGATATATAATTTTTAAGTATTAATTATGAAATTTATCTAATCTAATATCAAAAGGTATAAGTTAAATTTTTACATTATTAATTTCAAAAAAGTATCCTAATAATCTCCAAAAGTCTGTTTGTTTGTAGGGTTAAATTTAACAAGGTTAAAATTAAACTTAAACATAGATATTTTTTTATTAAAAGTTGTGAATGATGTGAAATAAAGTTAGTTATTATGTTGAAATATGTGAGTGATGTGATATAAAGTTAGTTATTATGTTGAGATATGTGATAGATGTGATATAAGTTAGTTATTATTTTAGTAATGTGTGTAGGATGTGAAATAAAGTTAATTTTTAATATTAAATTTTATGTGTAATGTGATATGCCTGGTTAAAATTAAATCAGGTTAATTTTCAACAACCAAATAAACGGGGCCTAAAGGTTAAAGGTTTGTTTCTTTTTAGCATAAGAAAATTTTCTAATAAAAATTTATCAGACTTTGATATAAATTTTCATCCTTTCGACTTATAAAAAAATTAAAAAGATTTTTGAAATTTATTATCTAGTATAATAAGTTAGATTGTATTAGTTTCATAAGAAATTGTTCTGTTGTTATTAGTCTATTATTTAAAATTATTAAAGTTATTAGCGAATCAAGTTCTACTCTAAAATTTATTTTTATTGTGATCTGTATATATTTTAAGTGTAGATATTTTATTTTGTGTATTTTTATTTTTTTAATATTTCTTTGATTTTAGTCTTTGTGATTATTTATAGTCTGATTATTGTTGTCTGAGCTATTTATATTTTTTTAAAAATATTCTAGAAAATGTATTATTTTTTTATTTAAATATAGGCTGAATTTTTCTTTATATATGTCTTTTTTTTAGTGTTATTTTTTAGTTTTATTATTTTTTGATATAAGTTATTATTAAATATAAATTATTCATTATGTTCATTATTTGAATCTTTCTACTTTTTCTTTTGTTAACATAAGTATGTAGTTTATTTTTTTTGTTCAGAATTTAAAATTATTTGAGATAATGATTCTGTATTCATTTTTTAAATTTTGTCTTTTATTAAAGATATCTCATAATTTATTTCGGATAAATTAGATAAATTTATTTTTTATAGAATATCATAATATTCTTTTATTATTCCAAATTATTATTTTTCTATTATTTTATATTTTTTTATAATTTTAGCATAATGTCATTCTTCTTCGCATTTAAAACATCTGCTTGGTTTCTTCTTGAAGTCTGATTTTCTCTTGAAATACTTTTTTCTTTATATATTCCTTTTGATTTATATCGTAAGCTGTATATATTCTTTTAGACTTTATCCAAGGTTTATTTGGTTTTCAGTATCTTCTTATTCAATATTTCTTTTTATATAGTTTTTTGTATTTTTGTTTATATTCATCATGCTTACTGCACGGAGGTATTATTCCAAATTTATAAGTAAGTAAAATGTTTATACAACATTTATCATATTTTGCTTTAGTTTTATCTTTATAAAATGTATTTCTTAATGTTTATTTTTTTACAAAATTTTATAAATAGTTTCATTGCACATTTGACTCGTAAAGCCAATGTGTCAAATTTTAAATATTGTATGTTTTTATTTAATATTTTTGATTATTTATTATATTTTTTTTTATATTTTTCGTCCCAATGGGCAGGTAATTTGTTAAAGTATGCTTTGGCTCAATGATCATATTAGAATAGAAGTAATTTCTAAACATATTTCATATATTTTTGTAAAAATTTTTCTAAAAAATATATATTTTTTATCTGTATTCTAAATAATATTATTTTCGCTTTATCAATATCTTTAATATTATCTATGGATCTTCTGCCAAAAAATTCTTATAAAATTATTGCATTATCTTTATCCTTTTCTTTCTTTATTTTTTTAAATTAGTGAAAATTTTTCAAGAATTTTAGTACTATAGAGGCTGATCTTTCAAGTTTAAAAGTTATCATTTCTAGAAATTTTTAAGTAGTCATATAAGAATATATATTCATTAATTCTCTTACTAATTGTATTTATTGAGAAATATATTATTTTTTTGTAGAATAGAGATTTTATTTATATTAAATATATATAGATCTATTTTAGAAAATTTTACTTTAAGGCCTTGTTTGACGTGAGGATCAAAACAGGACCAAAATAGTACTAGTTTAAAAAATAATGATAATAATAATAAATAAATTATTTTAATTATTCTGCACAAATTTTAATATAAAAAATAATATTTTACTTTACATACTCAATGATTTTTAATAAAAATATAAACTTTATTTCACATCTTAGATCAAAATGCTCGATTTGAATATTTTAGCCTAGAATGTGAAATAAAGTTGATATTTTTATTTTAAATTGTTGAGTATATAAAGTAAAATAATATTTTTTATATTCAAATTTGTGTAAAATAATTTAAAATATTTATATATTATTATTATTATTGTTGTTTTTTAAATTAGTACCAATTTGGTCTTGTTTTGATCCTGTTTTGGTCCTGTTATATAACAATAAATTTAATTTTTATCTTACTAAATGTGATCGTAAATATCATCGATTACAATAATTATTTATTTTTATTAAATTATTAATTTTTATTTATTTTCAAATATATTAGATTATTTTTTATAATTTTTTTATATTTTATTGATGTTTCTTTTTTTTTTTAAATGCACAAAATTTAATAATTTAATTTTTTTATTAAAATTTTAATCAATTTATATGTCTAAATTATTTAAACTGATTTTTTTAAAATTTATCTAAATTTTTAATTAAAATTATTTTAATTTTATTATAAATATACTCATTTTTTATCTTCCATTTCATTGATATTATAAAAAAATTTACATACTTTATGTGATGTTAAAAGAAATATTAAATAATATGTAGGGCAGCAAATATTAATATATGGTCAAATGTAATTTAATATTTCAACTTTAAATTTTAGTCACTTGTTTATTGTTTTTCAACAGATATATTTTTGTCTATTAAAACTAAAATTAATGATATTATCGAGCCATATGCTAGTGGCAATATTTAAAATTAATTATATTTTATATAAATTATAAAATAAAATTTTAATTTTCTTTCTTATTCTCTCTTTCTATATATATACTAAAACTTTAATCAATTAATTCAATATTTTTATATATCTCAATATAATAATTAATTTTATTTCTAAAAATACATAATTAATTTAATATATATTAACACGTGGTTCCAGCATTACATTCCAATCGTACACATGACGCCAAGCTAGTATTTAGCCTTTATTTATTTACTAATTCATTTATCTGTTCTCGCAGGTCTCAAACCTCGGTCAAACCTCGACCATGAGGGCTCAACCAAGCCTTGTCCACGACGAGCCAGGCTCATCCTTATTAACATCGAAAACGATATTACTCAGTTGTACCAGTCGCAATCAGCGTGGCTCGATCGCGCCGTTCCCCCTAGAAGACATTTTCTCCCGACACGCAAATTAAGGACTTGCATGCTTCAGCCGCCACGGATTCCCAGAAGCAGCACTAATATTAAAAGGTCATGCTCTCCTTTTGCTGCTTCTGGTCCCTCCAGCGGCCGACACGCGGCGCGAGTTCAGAACTTGTTCACCTCCTTTTTTCCGAAAAAACCAGAATAAAGTTGCATTGTCCACCACTTATATATGCCCTTGAACAGGCTTTAAAAAAAGGAGAGATCAAATAGGAAAAACAGCAAGAACGACAAAAGCACAAGCAATTCCTCTGGTATTCCTATTCACACTGTATTAGAGCCCCAACTGAGGAGCTCTCTCTCTCCCTCTAAGCATTGTAGCATTTACGGCTATCCTTTTCTATAGTGAAATCCTTTTGCTGATCGCCCGGTGGATGTAGGGGAACTCCTCCCTGAACCACCTCAAATCTCTGTGTGCTGCACTGGGTATTTCTCTCTCTCCTTTGAGCCTTAACTAGCAGGCTTACCTCTCTGCGCGCCGCCATCTCTCGGGACTCTCTTTTTTTTTATATATATATTTCTTGGGATCCCCTACATTCTACGTCAATAATACACAATTCAAAAAAAACAATTCACGTCCAAATTTATTTTAATTTCAATAAGATTCTTCTTTTATTTTAAAATTTTAATATTATTTTTTAATTTTCATCATAGAAGAAAATGATTAAAAAAATGACAAGATAAGGCATTTGATGAATAGCAGTGATAAAAATTTGCAATTGATTTTGTTAATTGATCATTTTTTTATTTTACTTGATTAAATATTGATGAATCTTAAAATGGCATTTCTAAAATTCGAGGGCCTAAATGCTCTTGAAAAATCCTACTATTTTCACCTTAAATATTTCATTTAAATTAAGTATTTTTATTTGAACATTAAACTATATATTCTAGTAATTGTATTATGTCTGTTTTTTTATAATATTATTTGTTATATAAAAATAATATATTTTTAAATGAAATTAATAGCTTAAAATATGATATGAAAGTACTTCAAAATGTTTTTTTGCTGATAAATACCTGAAGATACCAAGCTGGGTTCAAAAATAGGGTCAAGATTTGTAGTCCGCTGTCGCGGTCATTTCCAAATTATTTCTCGCTAGCCGATAAATGGCCTCGGTGGTTACCTGTAAAAGAGGTAGAAAGAGGGAAAAATCTGTGTGTTCTTCGTCGCTAGGGTTTCCATCTTCGCCTTCGTTCTTTTGACTTCTCTCTTCGTTGCGTTCTTCCTCACTCACCTCTTGATCTCTATCTTCTTCGGTGATGTCGCTGAGACCGAGCGCTCGGGCGGAGGTTCGCCGCAATAGGTATAAGGTAGCGGTGGACGCGGAAGAAGGGCGGCGGCGGAGGGAAGACAACATGGTGGAGATCCGGAAGAGCAAGAGGGAAGAGAACCTTCAGAAGAAGCGCCGTGAGGGTTTGCAGGCTCAAAGCTTTCCGACCTCCGTCCAGGGTTCTGCTATGGACAAAAAGGTCTGCGCTATTAATTGTTTGGTTTTATGTTGCCTTCGGATCTAAATCTGATCGTAGTGGTTGTTTTGGGTTTAATATCGTAGGTTTCCTGTCATACCTTGTTGACGGTTAATATTTAAAGCTAAGGGGATTTAGGCTTTTTAATTTAAACCATTGTAATATGTTTGTGGTTTCAAACTCGCAGTTGGAGAGCCTTCCTGCCATGGTGGCGGGGGTTTACTCTGATGATAGCTCCTTGCAGCTTGAAGCAACGACTCAGTTCCGTAAATTGCTTTCCATAGGTATTTGCTAAGATTTTTCGTCGCACAGAACATGAAACAACTGTTAATTCCTCGAATGAATATTTCGAACAGAACGCAGCCCTCCTATCGAGGAAGTTATTCAGTCCGGCGTTGTTCCTCGCTTTGTGGAGTTTCTTACTAGGGAGAGCTTTCCGCAACTGCAGGTAAACACTGATTTTCTTGTCTGGGAGGATATGAAAATTAGTTATTGATATGCTTTAAACGACTGAAATTTCGGGAACAGTTTGAAGCTGCTTGGGCATTAACCAACATTGCTTCTGGAACCTCGGAGAACACGAAGGTTGTGATAGATCACGGAGCTGTGCCAATATTCGTTAAGCTTCTTGGTTCTCCTACTGATGATGTGCGAGAGCAGGTTGGTAATCTTACTAATGTTTGCTATGATCTATGAAACTATGTACTTAGAAAAGATGGTTTATAGCAACTTCCACCTACAATCATGCTTTGTTGGTTTTTATTTCTTGGTAATTATGTTTATTTAGGCTGTTTGGGCACTTGGCAATGTTGCTGGTGATTCTCCAAGATGTAGGGATCTTGTTCTAGCCAATGGTGCATTGTTACCGCTTTTAGCACAACTGAATGAACATGCCAAGCTCTCAATGCTTAGAAATGCTACGTGGACTTTATCTAATTTCTGTAGAGGAAAACCTCAGCCTAACTTTGAGCAGGTTTTCCATAGCTTTGTCTGGTTTTTTTATCTTTTGATGTTGCCCTTTCCATGATGGATTGACTAACTTGTGTTATACCATTGTGTCAGACAAAACCTGCTCTCCCAGCACTTAAACACCTCATCCATTCAAATGACGAGGAAGTCCTTACTGATGCTTGCTGGGCTCTATCTTATCTTTCTGATGGCACAAATGACAAAATCCAAGCTGTCATTGAATCTGATGTTGTTCTTCGGCTTGTTGAGCTTCTTCTGTATGTTCTTTTTTTTTTCCTTTGAATATCCCTTGTATCTGTTGTTTCCTTCTCCATTTGCTGTACATTTTTTATTATTTATGTCATTTTAATTTAGACATCCATCACCTTCGGTGCTTATACCTGCCCTACGGACTGTTGGGAATATAGTCACTGGAGATGACATACAGACACAGGTATGCAATACAGCCTTAAACTTGTCTCTTTTCGTATTTCTAGTTTCACATCTTCTGTTGTGTTGAATTCAAGCATTTGCCTTTGGCTAACTTAAAGGAATTTAAGTACATCCTCTGGTAGAAGTTTGATTTTATAAGTAATTCATGTATTTTTTGGTTGTATTGGATTGAGGTTTCACATGTTATTGTATTATCATGTAAGTGTGTTTATACATGCTATAGATCTGTGAATCATTTAAACGAATTGGCATGAATACAACATGATAGACAAACCTTGAACAAGTAGAATGTTGATTTGTAAATGGTACCATTGTCTACAGATGGCAAATCTGAAATTTATAAGATATGGACATATTGAAATGGTGTTTACCATTTTTCAAGTTAGTATTCCTCCTCGTATTCTGATTCATGTATTGAAGGTTTTCTCCCAACCATGAGGACATGTTCAAGTTGCTTTGTTCAAATAATTATAGTCTTAGCTATTTAGGATTTACCAATTTTTGCTAGTCTTTAATTTTTAGTAACCAACACAGACCTAAAAGTTTGGGCTTGTAGGTTACGGCTAGGTATTTTTTATATTATATCATCCCTCACGTGCAAATTTATTTGCTTTGAAATGTAGATTGATTTGTCATAAAATCCTTTTTTTCTTAACGTTATTATAGAAAAAATTGAGAGACATCAGGTCTCGAATTAGAGATCACTAGCTTTGTTACCATGTTAATTGCTGGTAAACCAACCTAAAGCTTATGCTTTTGTAGGTTATGACATGGGATAACTTAATATTTTTACAGCTTGTGTTTTTTGCTTCCATGTATCTTTTTTGTGCCTTTTGGCATATCCTTTTTATTCCAGACATTTTCTTCCATTTATTAGGTTTTATGGTGAATATTCAAATCTATGTTTTTCTCCCCGTATGGCCTATTTTTTAGTATTTTATCTTTGAAAAGTATATTTTACTATCCCTTTTGTGATCATATTTTTCTCTGATCATTTATCTTTTGGACACTATTATAACTTTATTATTGTTGCAAGACTTACTCTTTTCTGTTTTTCGTTTCTTGAATGGGAGGTTGCCATGTAGTTTTTTGTGAATTGGAATTCGAATTAGGAATTACTAATTCAAATGATTATGTACAAGGACACAACAACTGGAATTTTATTGTTCCCAATACCCTTCTAACAAGGAAAAGTTGTCCTGACTACCTCATTCTTTTTTTGGCTGCTTATGCTAAGATATATACAAATTTGATGTGCTTTTAGGTTCTTTTCCGAATTTTTATATTATCTGTTTGATGAGCTGTAGAATTTGCTTTTATAAATGCAGTTCAATTAAATGCTAGTATTTTTGAAGTTTAAAATTTCTTTTCTGAAGTAACCTAAAAAATTGTGCCACATGGAAGTGGGTGAAATGAAGAATGTGGGCTTATAAGATGAGAGAAGAGTCTTAACATATAGAGTTCACGCAAGTATTTCACTCCCATTTAGAAACATAGTATTTGTGGAAACTAGTAATTTGTTGTTGGCCGGTCCAAAATGAAATGGAAGTTCTTATGAAATAATATGCAAACAGTTGGTGTTCACGGTATAACTTTCTTAACATTTATGGTACGTTTACTTCAATGTGATGGAATAAGGTTGGAATAAAATTTTCATTCAATGGGAATGGAATTATCATCTAAGGGAATGAAATGATAATTTCTTTGTTTATTTGGATAAAATAGAATGTGGAATAAGAAGTGAATAGAAGAAGAAAGTATTAAAGTACTCATAAATATAATTTAATAAAATTTTATGTTATTTATTATTAATTTATTTTTACATAAACAATTAGATTAATGTAATTTATATTAATAAATATATATATATATATATATATATATATATACATGTAGTATACATATATAGTTGCATACATGTATATACAAATGTATACGTACGTGTATGTGTGTACGTGTGGATATGGGTAATTTTAAAATAATATTTTAGCTCACAAGAAATGGCCAAGGAATAGCTATTCCTTCCCCCTTTCTTCAGTAAGGAGAAGGAATGACTTCTTTAGTAGGGGGAAGAAATGGCTATTCCATGAAATGTGGAATAGAAATTCCTATGAAATAGCTATTTTATCAAAGCAAACTTGGGAATAATTATTATATAAGGAATAAAGGTGAAATAGAATAGCCATTTCATCTAAATAAACACACCATTAGTATTTTTCATTTGTAATTTACTCTTTTTCTTTAATCTGGCATTACTATGGACATAATGAATTGAATTTTTAAGTTTTTTGAAATTTTAGTCCCAAGGCATTCATTTTTGTTTTCAATGTAGTAGATCCATGATATGTAAAACATATATTTTAGTATTATTTGATCATGCATAACACTTTGGTAATAGTAAGTTCATCTCTTAATTTATCTATTATAGTATCATTTGAATTGTTCCAATTTAGGTCATTTTTTTCTTAAATGCACTTCTCTTAAATCTAATAGCACTAAAATTGAATCTTTGATATACACCATGTGGCTATTCATTTTGTATTTTTGTTGTAATGGGCATGATTTAAAATGTAAATCAATTAACAATGAATGTGGGATGAAGCTCTAAACAACCTGCTTGTTGAATAAACTGCACAAGATTTCTACTGAACTTAGATAAACAAGTCACGCCCCTGTTGTTTGGCAGTTTAAAATTATCTTAGTTTAATTTTAAACAGGCATATCATATCACACATAAAATTTAATATTAAAAATTAACTTTATATCACATCCCTCACATATCCCAACATAATAACTAACTTTATATCACATCTTTCACATATCCCAACATAATAACTAATTTTATTTCACACCATTCACAACTTTTAATAAAAAAATATCTCTATTCAAGTTTAATTTTAGCCTTGTTAAATTTAAATATTATAAACAAACAGGCCCGTGGAGTTTTTTAATAATGTCTTTGTTTATATTTGAGACTAGGTTTAATTCTTAAGGAATTGTAGTTGTTTTTCACCTGGTCGACAGATTGGATAAAAGGTTGTTTAGCCAATTAGCCCATGAAATGATTCCACATTGTAAACTTGCCACAGCACTTTTCTTTTATATATTTTTTATAATAGAATTTACACCTTATGGAGAAGCTATATACCTGTTTACAACTTAAATTGTTTTGTACAATCTCTTGTAGGAGAGCCTCCTCCTTTTTGTGTGTGGTTCTTAATTTTTTGACTTTTGTCATCCTAATTGCTTTCTTTTGTACCGAAGGATTTTTTGTATTTCTTTATGAATATCATCCTTTCATCGGTCTGAATCTAATAGTTCTTTACTCACTTAAGTAATCCTCTACAATCCGCTGTTTGAATTTTACTGTATTTTCAGAGTAGAACAGTCAGTCCTTTGACACATGGTTTGACATCCATGTTGAATTGATTGAACCTCCTGAAGGGCTGATTTATTTCACAGAAGTCTTTGGTTGATCCAAGTAGCCCGATGGTTAATTTGCAACATACATGAATGCTACCATAATTATATGTTGGGGTGGTTAAGATTACCTGTTTTTATAATGAAATGCCCAGACTTCAGCAGCAATTGAATTTACCTCATTTAAGCATTATGTAGATCTACTAATGAAATCTTTGTATCCTTGTTGATACTGAGTAGATTTTTTAAATATATTTTCTTTAGAAATGTTGGTCGGTTTTTCATTGTTCTTTAGTTTATTTTTTATTTTTTAATTTTTGTGATTTTTCCAGTATGTCATCAACAGTGGAGCTCTGCCATTTCTTTTGAATCTTCTGACCTCCCAAAGTTACAAGAAAAGCATAAAGAAGGAAGCGTGCTGGACCATTTCCAACATCACTGCTGGAAACAAGGAACAAATTCAGGTATGTGTAAAGTATACCCTTGGGTGCGCATCTATGCAGGACATCAAAAGCTATTTGGCCTCTATTGAAGCTTGGGCATTTTCATACATGCCACACAAAACTTTCAATATTACTCCCTTTTCATATGTCACCTTAAGTTCAAGTTTTGTAAAGAGTGTGACATGCTGGTAATATTCAAAGTCTTGTATAGTATGCAGGTGATTCTTCCTAAAAGTTTTTGTAATGTTAAACACTTCTGAAAAACGTTATTAACCATTTATAAAGGCGCATTTGATCTAAATCTTAGTGGAGCACACATTTGACTTGTACTTTTTTATATTTCTTGTCTACTAATTTTTTCAAATATTGCAAATAACCACTGTTGTTAGACCCTCCAGAATTTTGTAGTGCATGGTATTGAAGGACCTGAATCATTTTATGTTTACACATGTAATCTAGGGTAAATAACATGTAATATTACTCATATTAAATATTTTCTGTTAAAAAGTGCATATATAAATAAAAAATATAAATGATTTTTAATAAATTTTAAATTATAAGATAACTTTTATGTTCTTAATTCTATTATTTCTCTCCCCCACTCTTCTTTCTCTCTCCATACCTCTTCTTTTTTTTTTCCAGTTGCCAGAACGATGATGGTTCGCAGGGGAGGCGGTTGAGGAAAGAGTAGAGCAGAGAAAGGAAGGGGCGGGTCCTTCGCCCCTATTGGGCTTACTCACGGGAGGGAGAGAGATAGAGAGAAGGGAGGAGGCGGAAGAGGAAAGATTAGAGCAGAGAAAGGAGGGGGCGGGTCTTTTGCCCTTTTGGAGCTTGCTCACAGTAGGGGGAGAGAGAGAGAGAGAGAGACTGAGAGTAGGTGGAAGTAGAGAGAGCGGGAAAGCCAGTGAGGAGAGTTGCCTTGTCAACCAACTTTATTTCATATCCAAGATATTTACCCATACAAAATAAGATTTACCACAATGTGGCTGTCTCGCCAAACCGTGGGAAGAACAGGGATTAGAGGAAAGGGGATTTATATGTAATATTTTGTAAATTGATAATTGATATTTTAGGGGTGTGTATGTAATTCTCCTTTTATGAAATTTTGGTTATTATTGGCGTATGATGGTACCACCTGCAGTCAAATCGATACCAGACGAATGAAAAGCCAATTTTCCTTTAAGTTCTTCTGACTAGTGTATACTGGAATTGCAGGCTGTGATAGATGCTAATCTTATTGGACCACTGGTAGACTTGCTCCAAAATGCGGAGTTTGACATTAAGAAAGAGGCAGCATGGGCCATCTCAAACGCAACTTCTGGTGGTACCCATGATCAAATTAAGTATGTAATTGTCATTAAATTTACTATTTTCTTTGAATGATACTTTGTGAAGTTTAAAACTATTTTATTCTCTCATTTTTCATATATTGCCACCAGATTCTTAGTTAGCCAAGGGTGCATTAAGCCCTTGTGCGATCTGCTTGTTTGCCCAGACCCCAGAATTGTTACGGTCTGCTTAGAGGGGCTTGAGAACATCCTAAAGGTAGGTGAGGCCGAGAAGAATATCGGCGCCACCGGAGGGGTCAACCTGTATGCCCAGATGATCGATGAAGCCGAAGGCTTGGACAAGATCGAGAATCTCCAGAGCCACGACAATACCGAGATCTACGAAAAGGCGGTGAAGATCCTAGAAACTTATTGGTTGGAAGAGGAGGATGATGAGGCCATGCCAGCAGGAGACTCTGCTCAAACTGGATTCCAATTTGGAGCCAACCAACCGTCCTCCGGCCCACCAGGTGGATTCAAGTTCAGCTAAGGTTTTCCCTCTTTCTCCAGAGCTTGGGTTGAATGTTTGGCGATTGTGTCAAAACCGTCCTGCGATGTCGGTATGGGTCGAGTCAGTCTAGTCAACCAGTCCGTCATGTGGTCTATAAAAAGGGGGGGGGGTGGTGGTGGTTTGTGTCAATAAAATCTTTAGCATTCCAATGGCCGCATCGAGGCGTTTCGACATGAAAGACAATATTATTATTCCTCATGCATGATTTAAGGAGGAGAAAGATGGAAGTCTTTTGTGTTCTGTTGCTGTTAATTTTTGATTACAGGGCATATATGATAATATTTTATGCGTGAATTTTTTGCTATCCTCGGCTACGAAGGGTTTTTGATTGTAGCCTGCTTTCTCAAATTGGTACTTCTATTCAATTTAATGGTACAAACAATATTGTTTTTGAGTCATATAAACTGTTTGTAATCTTTTTATTTGCTGTACTATTCATGCTTTTCTCTATTAAATTGGCTGTATGCATATAATTGATCTCTTTTTTGTTGGCATGAAATTACTGGCTGGGAGTAATAAATATTGCCTTGTTGGAAGATTATTTTTTTCAGCTAGAGAAAATATATTAATTATGTATTTAATAAAAAATAAAAGTATCTTAATATTAAATTAATAACAATTAGATTTTGTAGTTTAAATTTATGTGCATTTAGGTGTCTAAATTTTAATTTAAAGTAATGTGTAAATGGGTTGTTTTTGATATTAATTAATAAAGAAATTTAATGAAAGGTAATTTTTTAAGTTAATGATAAATTCAAATTCATTTAAAAATTAAAATTATATTTCAGATTTATATAAAAGTTAAAAATTAGAGAAAATGCGTTTATTAAATATTTTAATTAATATTAAATAATTTATTTGTATTTTATTTGAAATTAGACATTTATTTGATTGATTTAAATTTGGGGGATTTAGTTATATATAAATTCAAATTAGAGGTTTAATTGTTATTAATTCAATATTAAATGAAATAAAATTAAATTGAATATTAAAATTTATGGTAGATGTAAAGTAAAATTAATTTTTAATATTAAAATTTATATTTGATGAAAGATAAAGTAATTAAAATGTATAATAAATTTAAAATATTAATAATATAATAATTTAATTATTTTTGGGTGGGAATAATTGAGTATGTTTAATCATGCAACAAACTTATTTTAAATACAAGTAAAAAACTCGATAAAATATAATGGAAAGTTTTAAGCATAATTATTTGGATTTGTGAAGAGATATCCTTCAACAATTTTGATCATCTGTCTTATATTCTCCTCAGCTATCTTGAAGTCGTCGGAGACATTGACACCAACGGCTGGCACAAAGGTCACCTCGTAGTTGATAATGCATCCACTGTCTTTACCCTTGACCTTGAAGTAGGACTTCAGAGACTCGAACTTCTTCCCTAAACCCGCGCCCTCTAAAAGAACCACCTTTTTCTCGAATTTTTCATGATCTAGTAGCTCAATCATCTCCTTCATGCAGCTGAAGGGCATTGCTGCAATGTAGTATTACAGTATGGCATTAATATTTATTTTAGTATTATCATAGTTTTATTATTAGAGTGAGTAATAATAAATCTCAATTTTTTATGATAATTTTCTAAAAAAAAAATCCTTCTCTTCGCTTGTCATGAAGACAAAAATCAATGTCATATGCAGCATTTATTATTTAATATATAGTATAAAGTATGAAATAAAATTAATTTATTTATTAAAATAAGAGATGGACGTGAAATTAATTTATTTATTATTTAATAGTTGAATGGAAATGATTCAATACAAATATGATAGTGAAGTGCATTCATCATAATTATATTCTACATTTTTTAATAAACATTAATTGTAGATTTTTATAGTTTGGGAAAATTTCAGACTGGTTCTTAAATTTTAACATCTTCAATTCCACCACGCACTTAAATTTTATTTATTGTAGGGTAAATTGCACCTGAGCTCCTCGATCAAAAGTGTTTTATAAATTGATACTATTTTTTTAAAAAATCTTAATTTAGGCCTTTGATTTTCTGAAAGTGCCACAGTTTAGTTCTCTATTTTAAAATCTCTTCCATTGTATTAGTTTTCTAATAAACAAATAAAATTTGATCATTTTTTTATTAATTTAAATTATTCACATATTTTAAAATATCATTATATCTTTTTACTCTTACTATTCTTTAAAAATTTAATAAAAATTTAAAATTAAATTTCTCTTATCTCTTATTTTCTCTGTATTAAAACTTTTAAATTAAAAAATATAAATATAAATATTTAAAAATTATATTTTTAAAAAATCATAAAATTAATAAGTAAAAATAATCTTATAGCAAATTAATAAAAAGTTAGCAATTATATTTTAATTTTGCAACCTTAGGGACTCAAATTAAAGTTTTTTAAAAATAATTAATACTAATTTGCAATACTCTTTCAATATTAGAAACTCGGATACAATTTACCTTTTATTTTAATATGGAGATCTTAGCATATTGCATCATTTTTGAATTTACTTAATTAGTGAATGTAAAGGAGGATTTCTGCCAATTTTTTTTTGAAAATATCTCAATTTTTTTTTTAAGGAAAGAACGAGCTATAGCCTATGTTTAAAAGTTTCAGTATTTTTTAAAAAGAAATTCTAACCTAATATAAAATTCATTTTGAGGTTAATTAATCATTTAACTTAAAATTATGGAAAATTTAAAATAAGTGACCTAATGAGGGTAGCCATCAATTATGAGGACCTAATTACAATGGATCAACTTAAAAGATATCTAGACAATAAACACCAATAAAGTAATTTATCCTATATAATAATAGGAGAATTTACAAATGTCAACCATGAAGATTGCTTTATTACTTAATGGCCCTTTAAATATGAGTTTTTACATACAAACCCCATAGCAAAAGTTGTTTTTTTTTTTTAAGAAAAAATTATCAAATGGATTTTCAAAGATCCCTATTTACATTAGGACCCCCAAAGATGCGCAATAATCATCGGATGGCCGCCTAATACATTCAAACCCAAATGACGAGCAAAACTTACCTAATGCCCCCTTATGTTAACATCTATTAGTAGCTTTAAAATATTCTTCTAATATTTTATTTATGGTGCATTTTTGGGTGCAACAAGGAGATTTACTGATGATTAAGTTTTTTCGATGAATGGGGTTCTTCGACAAAATTAAATCTATTTATGTTTATATGAAGTTACTCTGAATATAATATCTGAACTTTATTGTAAGAAGTGAAATTGTAATAAGATTATTTTTAAATGTAATAAAGTTATCTTTAAAGGTACCATAGGGCAATTCCCATAATATTAACACATATATTAGCTAAAATTTATTATGTAAGATAATAAATTTAATTAGAGAAAATAAAAAGAAAAAATGAGAAAAGAAAAAGAAGATGTGAATGAAACCTGAAGTAAAATTGAACTGCAAGATGCTCCCTGAGCCACCGTCTCCCGAGATAAGAGAAATGTCGGTGAAGATGTCAGGGAGGAGCTTCGGGCCGAGGTTTCGCCAGTCAGCAAAAGCAGCACGAAACAGCCGACCCGCGGGTGCCTCAGACTCCAACTCAATTGACCACCTCGAACTCATCTTAATTCTATGGCCTACGTGCCGGAGTACTATGTAACCTCGGGCTAGGTCGGGTTAGCCTAATGTTTGATTTGGGTTGAGAAAATGGACATGAAGTTGTGGAATTTATAGAACAGCCCCTGGGAGAGGGCTGTGCTAGGTCAAATAATCATAGTCAATGTGAATATTTTTCTAGGATAATTCTAAAGAAATGTAGCATATTAAAATAAATTTATACTTTTGATATTATGCATGCCATTATTTTAATTCTTAATTTTGGTTATAATAAGAAAATATAGGTCAATGGATTCCATGTAAAGACAGAGAATGATGGTTATGATTGGAATTCAAAGAATATTTTTATGAATAATTATGTACATAATATTTCATATTATCATAATTATGTATATTATATTTATTTTAAAAAAATTACACTGCAGTTTTAGAAAAAATATGAAGCATAAGAAAAATATGTGGAGTGTAATTTTTAGGTGTGTGACGTATAGTTTTTAAAAAGATATATTTAATATATAAATATGGTGATATGAATTATTATATATGTAAATATTTTTTTTTAATCCAAAAATTTAGTCAATAAAATATGCTACAAGAACAAAAAGTTTAAAATAAAGTGCCTCAATTCTTACTTTATTCACAAAAAGCATGATTTTGAGAAGTAGATAATTGAGTTAGAAGATAAAAAGTAACAAAAATAGGTAATTTTAAGTGAAAAATCTTTGAATAAGAAAAACACCATATACTTTTAAAAAACTAAGTGAAAAATCACAATCTCTAGAAAAATAGTTATAAAAATTTAAGATAAATAAAGTTTGATGACTATTCTTGTAATGAACTTGAGGTTATCCGCTCGAGCAATCATTTAAAGACCTTCGGAGAGTGGAGTATGTGCTTTATGGGTTGATCTATAATTACCTTAATTTAGTGAAGTTTGAAGTATAGTTTGAGTTTATGAGAAAGAAATTTCATTTTTATGTTAATGAAAATAGCTACAATTAAGGATAAAATTACGATTAAATAGAATTTTAAGTCATTGAATGCCCTCTTACGTTGCATCAACTATCATATTTTCTTCTTATCATTAAAATTTCATTGCGACTCTTGCTCTCTCTTATGGCGCTAGTTTTGAGGGCTAGATAATATTATATTCGGCTATCATCAAAGATAGAAAAAGGCTACAATAAGATGACGATATAATTATCGATGGCAAAAAAGACGGCGGCCTTGTTAGCTCAAGTAACTTCTTTTTCTTATAGTTTTAGAAGGGTTCAATAACACTTGAGATCATCTTTAAAAAAATGACATTAGGTTGAAATTTAGGCTAGAAATTGATGGTTTAAATAATTCGGAGGAAATATTTGTAACATTAAAGAATAGGTGTTTAATTAAGTAATTAAGTAAAATTTTGGGAGTTAAAATGTAATTATCACTTTAAAATTTAGCTTCATAAACTTAGTCAAGCAAAGCCAACGGTCACGTTTCCCCCAATGGTCAGAGAAACAATTTTTAAAGGGTAAATATTATCCAAGTACCTGAAATTAAGAGCAATATCAAACAGATACATAATTTAAAATTTTAACATTTCATTCTAGTTATTTTAATAAATTTATTTTTTTATAAAATTTATTTTTAAATTAAATATTTACATATGAAATGACAAAAATACTTTTTTCTACCTCCAAATCTCTGCTGACGGATCTTGCGCATGCTATTATAACTGTCATTGCGTGCCAACTACGTATGCGGATTGCCTCACAGGGCCATTACCGGTCGCACGTGGTTGCGGTGGTAGCTCTGAGTGGCCCTTGCGCACGTAGAGTCGACGTGCGATGGCGGGCAAATGATCTACTAACAAATATTTGGAGGTGCGAGAGTGTGTTTTTATCATTTTAATTTTAAAATTTTAATACTAAAATAATATTTATTTAAATTAATAAAAAATAATTAAAAAATTAATGTTGGTATTAGAAACCAAAGGAAATTTAAAATTATAAATTTATTTGATATTATTTAATTTAAAGATGTGGATGATATTTATCTGTTATTCAATGACATCACGATTCATGTCAACTCATGAAAGTAATATAATATATTAAAGATATTTCATTTGAGTCCTTTCCTTTTAAAAATCATTTCATGTGAATCTTTTAAAATAGATTTTAATAATTTTTATTATTAAATTATATTATTTATTTAACAGTAATTTATTCAAAAAATTCACGCAGAATAAACTTTTAATCGGAGACGTTAAATGAAATATTTTTAAATTTTATAGATTTACCTAAAATAGGGATCAACCTAGATGTATTTTTTTTTAATTTTTTTTAGCATTTATATATTCAATTAATATGCATAATATATCGCATGCAATATCTTACTTAAATTTATATGTATATATAATAGGTATTTTTTTATTTCAGCATATATATATATATATATATTAAAATATAAATATTGAGATAATTATAAATTCAATCGATTTTTTTAATAAGTCAACTCAAATTGAGCTGATCTTTAAAATACAAAAGTTTTGACTTTTTTTTTTGTCATTTGTGTGGACAAATGTTGAATCCTACTGGTAACCCTTTGCCTCTCCCGCGCCCCGGCCATCGACTGCTCTTCTTCCCCTCTCCCGCACGCGCTGAGTTGAACTTCTCGCGGAAAAATTATTGTAGTCGGACAGCCTAACACGTGAATTTTGCGAAAGCCATTCAGCGTATTAATATGACGCGTGCGTGCGGGTCCCACTATCACGGCTCGGCATATGTAGCAATTTTATTCACATATGTATCATAATACATCTCATACATAGCAAATTTATCACATATGTATCATAAAATATCTTATACGTAGCAAATTTTATCATATATGTATCATAATATATCTCATACATAGCAATTTTATGATATATATATATAAGCAAAATTACTACGTATGAGATATATTATTGATATATATATGATAAAATTTCCTAGTATGAGATATTTTATGATACATATGTGATAAAATTTGCTACGTATGAGATATTTTATGATATATATATGATAAAATTTATTACGTATGAGATGTATTATTATACATATGTGAACAAAATTGCTACATATGCCGAGTCGTGATGGTGGGACCCCCACGCACAAGTCGCACGCCGAATGGCTTTCGCAAAATCAACGTGTTAGACTGTCCAATTGCAATAAGTTTTCGAACTTGCGGCTGTCAGCTTCTCTCCTTCTCCTCTCCCACACGTCCGACCTGCGGCATTGTAGCCCCCCCCCTGCTTTCCTCCATGGCTCCAATCGTCCCTCGTTCCCTTTTGGCTCTTCTCCTTCCAGGTACTTAAAATCTGTTGTTGTTAATTGAGATATTCTTCCTTTTCTTATCTGTAAAGACAGGTTTTTGAGAGGAATGTCTACTTCATTCGATATCTGTGCTTGTACACTTACACGCAAGAATAATAAGAGATTATTCTCATACGGTTTTATCTTTTCATAAGTGGAAGTGTTGGTTTGGTTATTCTTGTTTTGGACTTGAAACTGCAAAGATATAGGAGAAGTTTTGCACTAACTGCAAAGATATATGAGCATGAATTCTTTCATGAATTTATCAAGAATTGTCAGCCCAATTTGAAATAATTACAATGAATACTTTAAAGGCTAACATAGTTCCTATTTTTAAGCAAGAGAACGAGAAAGTTTATGATGATCTTGAAATGCAGAAGTTTAGAATTACAATTACTACATATTTATGGACCTCAGAATACCAAATTAGTGTTATCATAGACACACACACACACATTACAACACATTTTATTAATTGTGTTTGGGCAGTAAAAACGGTCATGATATATGTGACGCCCTGAATCAGCAGCAATGCCAACGCGGCGAAATTTATGGATCAGAAGGTTTTATTGCCAATTGGTGTCATGAAAGATGATTAAAATTTTTATCTATTAATAATTGTACATAAATTTCAAATTAAATCTAGAATAATTATGCATATTAGCATATATTTCTAACCTAGTATACCAAATTAACTCAAAGGCATATGCACATCACTTCAAATATTCTAATTAAAGATAAGCTTACATGCACACATGCTAAGTTCGTTATAAAAGCTACCTCTTAATTATACCATACATAGAAAAGTAGAGTCATATTTTTACCAAAAGGACCATAACACATATAAAAATGATAATATATAGCTTTAACTATTAAAATACTAAAGTAGCTTCTAGCTTGTATTCCTTGTCCACGTTCTTTCCTTTACATTAGCCTTGTGCAATGATACCTGTCATAAGAGGCATCAGCCATCCAATCTTAGTCTGAGTAGATACTAACATTAGCAGGCTGATAAAAACTTTAACTTATAAATAGATAATTATCATATCAAATTATTTATTGGTATATATATAGAGAGTAAAAACATAAGAGATGAAATCTTTATTGATGTTAACAATAGTAACAGTAATAGCATCATGCAATATCAATTATTTTAACTTGCAATAACTATTTGCAAGAATAACAAGATTCTAATGCATTCATAAAGAAGATAGTCTTCATGTAGTCATATTAATAATGTAAACAAGATTCTAATATGCATTTATTATCTTTTAAATCTATCAGATTTTATAAAATCCTTGGTAGGTTTAGAAGAAACCACCCAAACTCAATCTTTCATTCAAAATCAGCAGAAAATATAAACTTAAGAATTGCAGTATGCTCATTGAAGAATATACCTGCCAAGTTTTATGTAATTTAGTCTTTATTTAGTGGGTCAAAACAGTATTGTTATATTCATATCGTATTGTATCATATCTGTATCGTATTCATATCATTGTATTGTACTCGTGCATTGTAGGGCATAACTGCATTCAATTTTTTTTTTGGAAGAATTCAATAGCAAGTCTAATTCAATTTTTTTGATACAGCAGAACTGAATTTTGATTCAATTTTTTAATAGCAGCTAATTTTTTTAATAAATAATTTTAATATAGCACCTAATGCTTTTCAATAATATTGATATAGCAGCTAATTCTTTTCCGAATGGTATAGGAGCTAATTTTTTTGTAGAACATATGTGCAGCTAATTTTGAATAGCAGATGTAACTGTTGCTTTCAAGCAGAACTGAGAAGAAGTTGGTGAACAGTAGAACTGAATAATTTTGAAATAGCTAATGCTTTTGTATAACTTTGGCATAACGTCTTTCAGTTCTGCTTTTGTTAGAACCTTCTCTAACACTCCTTACCGAACAACTGCTTAACAGCAGCCCCTTGCCGAACAACTGCTCAACAGCAGCCTCTTGTCGAACAACTGCTCAACAGCAGCCCCTTGTCAAACATCAGCTCAAAGAGATGTCACAAAATCGTACCCTCCGTACTACTGTGTCAACTCAGCATTAAAGACAGTATGAGAGTCCACTCCCTAATCGTCCTTTGCAGGAGTAGGTGTCAGATGTGGCAGACTAAACCTACTGTGTCCCCTCCTCTCCAAGCTATAAATAGGGGGGGATTGCTCTCTCTAAAGACTTTTCCTTCCTTCCTCCCTCTCTCTCGGGCTGAGCTGCCCCTCTCTCTCTACCCCTCTTATACTCATTCGGTCTCTATTTAGAGATCAAGCTTTGTAAGAGGAGATTCGATTAGTGGATTCAAATCGCCTGGACGGCGTCGTGGTTTTTCCCTCAGACACTCGGGTTTCTACGTAAAAATTGCCGTCTCATTTCTCTCTGTGGTGGTGCATTTTTTACATCAACAACTTTCAATAAACAATTTTGCTATAGCAGAATTCAACAGCACAACTTAATATCAGCGAATGCTTTTGTTTCAGCAGAACTGAATGGCAGCTATTGCTAAAAGCAGAATTAAACAGCAAGTATTGCTTTTCACATTTGCAATTCTCATTGAAATTTTCTTTTAGTGGATAATTTTCTTTCAATAGGCAATTTCTATGTTTTCATATACTAGATTTCAACTTTGATTTTATAGTTTAATTTTATGCAAATCGAACTAAGCATCCGAATTTTGTAGAATAGAATTCAACTGTCCTTACAACATTTGAACTGGGCATTATAACATATGAACTGTACGTTACAATATTTGAACTGAATGCTATGACATTTTAATTCAACTTTCTAAGCTGGTGATGGAGATACGACGCTATCAGATCGTTGATTTATTCTAGACAGAGTTTATACTCGGATGGCTTCAATCTGGATAGAGGATTGATATTATTAGATTTGACAGCATGCGTGATTGGTGGCTGATCAGTGGGTTAGAAATTCTCATTTAAATCAATTTATTGATTGAATGGGAATATTCTAATTTTATTTGTTTTTTTCTTTTTTTAGATATTCGTATTTAGTATGTTGTAATCTCCTTTTATTTTTGTATTTATTTTCGCAATTTGAATTTTAATTATAATGGGTCTATATAAAAGTATGAACTAGTATTGTTTATTTTCAATCCTGTAATGAAATCAATTTCAGTTTGAATTATTGCATGTTATATCTCGGTAAAAAAAAAGTTTGGGGTTTGGATGAAAATTTTTAGACAAATACTGGTCCCTCGGTGCAATTTCTAGCCCTAAAACTTCATTGTTTTTCTCATCTCCTCGGGACGACCCCGAGCACCGGCCCTTCTTCCACTCCACTCACCCCGCCTCCGTCTCCAGGCGGCCTGCCGGTCATCGACGAGCGCCGGCGATCTCGCCACTCCCCGTGCCTCCGCACCGCCGCTCGGCCGCCTCGCGTGCTCCGCTCGGCTCTACCTTGTCCTCGCCGCCCGCCCATCAGACTCTCCCGATAGCCTTGCGCCCATCAACCCATGCGCGCCGCTGCTGTTGGTTCTCGCCTACTAGTGCCGCATCCACAGCGACCCTCCATCGATCGCGTAACGTACTTCTGTGAGTCGCACCAGCAATCTCGCCTTGCTGATTTGCCCGCCTTGTTGCTGTTTGCGTGCGCTCGATCTATTGCAGCAGATTCTGCCGCCCAACACAGTCAGTCTTCATCCTTGTTGCAACACCCGTCTGACTAACGACCTCTCTATTTCACAACACCACCAGCTACCACCCGTCTGACATGTTGTGGGAGTTTTGGATTCTCCGATTGAGGTAACCCAAAAATTTAGCCAATATCTTGAGTAATCTCAAAGTCCGGTAATGGGATCCGTTATCAAAATTATTTGATTTGCTCACTCGTGTGAACCTGAAATTATATTGCGTAATTAAATTATTATTAGGTAATATTCTATTTTGAGAATACCTTTTACGCGTACCCTAGCTCTAATTTGTTGAGATGTTATCTTAAATCAGTTGGCAGGTTAACTAGATATTATTTAAATTTATTTCTAATTATTTAAAATTAATTTACTTCCCAAACTTATAATTTCTTAATTATTGTATAATTATCATTAGCAAATATTTATGAATAATTTTATGATCATTTGTTAAAATTATTTACCAATCTTTAATTAGTATTACATTATACATAGGCATCGTTTGGTTCGAGGTAATGTTTTTGCATAACACAAATTTAAACTATAAAAATTATCTTTATTTCACATCTAACACAAATACGAATATTAGAATTGAAAATATTTCACATTTTACACACTTTCTAATATTAAAATAAATTTCTCTTCATTTAACTGAAAAGATAAAATATTTTTTTCTTTTGTCTTAAAAAAAAGCTCGAACTAAACGAGACCATATTGTCCCGCATCAGATGGACATTACCATATATGCATAGACAGTACAAAAGATCAAATATAAACATAAGCACGCAACAACACTTTTGGTGTAAACATGCTAAAACAAAAACCTAAACAACATCAAAATGTCAAGCAATTATCACCTTCATGAAAATGACAACTACCACAACTAAGATAGTCTTAAAGTACAACAAAATATTTCAGAAATTCTTCTTGATACAATCTTCAAGAGCAGAACTTTGTTTCCTCAAGTCATCATTTGTATGATACACACCTATTGAAAAAAATCCTACAATTATGAGTACTATATTAAGAATAACTATAGAATCTTTATACTGCATTCTCCCCTCTACAATAAGTTCATGTTACAATGACAATGGAAGGCTGAAAAGTTGGAATTAATTTGAGCAAATGAAATATTGGTGGAACTCATGTTGCTCTTCTATATGCACTATATGCGAATGCTCTTCTTTGTCGACCATCGGAGCATGCTGACCCTTCTTTATCCACTGTTGAAGCATGCAGAAAGCACATTCGCCTATATTGCATGTCATGCAGACTAGGTCTGTAAATGGGTCGGATCTTGATCCGATCCGATCCGCGCTCCAAATCGATTATCTTATAAAACGGAATAAATTTTTGACCCGCACGGTTAATCCGAAAAATTAACCCGCTCTGTTTAAGTATTACCGAGTCGGATCCGGGTCGATGTTGATCTGATTCGGAAAACGTCAGGCCCGAAATTTATAAGTATGAAATTATTTTATGTATTTATATACTTATTATTTAATTGCATATGTTAATTGTTGTTTTATTTTATGAAGGTTTTGAAATGTGACTGAGGCCTATAATTATTAAATAGGCTATTACAAGTTATTTTAAGTGCAGTAATTAGGAAGTGCTTGCATTGTGAAATAGGATTAATAGCTATAAATATTTTTTACTATTGAGATTGAAATGTTTAGTGCTAGCTTTAACAGAACTGTACTTTATTTTTTGTGTAATATTTTCATTCACACTATTGTTTCTATGTTTTTTAATATTTTATTATAATGTTGATGTCAGTGATATGATCTTTAGATGTTCATATATTATCCCTATATTTTCTACTATAGTGGATTTATATTGTAAATTTTAGTCATCAAAATTTCATTTAAAGATATAGGAATATATATACAACCAATAGTTGTAGTTATTAAAAAAATAGTGTTAAAATATGTAAAAAAAAGTTTCGGGTCGACCCGAAATTCGATCCGAAAATCCGAACCGTAGCGAGTCATGGAACGGATCTGGGTTGATCTCGATCCTATCTGATTTTTAATCCGATCCGGATATATCGGAATTGGATCCGGGTCAGGGTTAACCCGATCCAGATCCGATCCGTTACTGCCTCGCCCACAGGTGTTCACTTCCTATCCCACAGAAGTCTGTTAATTGCTTGTCGATATTTTCCTCCTTTCTCGCAAAAATCTCTCCAAACTCCCACTGACATCTGTCCCACCGATCACCCTTTAGCATCCTCTATCCTGCAGAATGCTCGATGTCACATCTAGCAAAATGCCTACCTTGTTTGTCAACATCATCCATTCTATAGATGTCCTTACCTCGCTGCAAGATGAATAAACCTTAAGAACTTGTTCAATAAGATGGCTAAATTGTGGCTTCTTTGGTCATGCATAGGGATACGTGGTGGATTTAAAGTAAAGTTTGTTTGTTATATTGGAATTGTGTAAAAGAAAAACTTAATGGTTGTAATCTTTGTGGCCCTCCATATCTATGCTCTCTCTTCTCTACATTGCATTATTTTTGTTTTTGCCATTTTTAACCAAATTAATCTCAGATTTGAAGATTTGTTCAATGTAATTTGCCTTTTGTTTTTGGATGAAGGAACCCTTACTCTTTCTAATTCTATTAGTTTGTTAAACTTATTTTTTCTTATAAATTTACTGGGTGATCTTTCATTTTGACATTCTGTGCGTAATTTAGTTGCAATTTTATACTTTTCATCAGCCTTTTTCTTTATCATACTAAGTTATAAATAATATGAACTGTCAAATTACTTGAGCTGCTAGCTGAAGCTTGCCTTGAAAATTATTTTTATGTTTTTCTTTTTGCTTAATTTGATGTGGTTCCTATTTGTTGTATCTTTTTTGGGTACATAGTTTTGATCGTGATTGGAAAAGATGAAAACGTTCGCTACGTAAATGCTGTTACTCGGGTACTGCAAAATGTTTTCCCAATATTTTGTCCATGCCTCTTATCTTTCTTTGGGGGAGTCTCATGAAAATATTCACTTATTAGAGAAAATAAAATTTTGGTAGGTTAATCATCAAGTGACTGTATGAAAAGAGCGAGCCTTGGACTATGGATAATACTTTTCTGACTTTCAAGGGTAAATACAGTTCAATTAATGTTCAAATTGTGAGTTTGTTTCTAACCTTATATTTTAACTTAAGACGTTTTAGTGATGCTTTAGCCACAATGCTTTCTTCCTTATATGTTTGTGCGGGGATGTCGGTGAATTTAAAGGCTCCCCTTTTAGCTTTTTTTTTAAATCGCTTTTGGTGTATATATGTTTTGTTATTATATGCAACTCTGTTTTCTCCTCTGAATCTTTCTATTGGTTCAACTTCAAATCTTTGCTTTAAACGGTAAATCCGTTGGCTATTGCTTGTAAGCTCTTCAATTTAATTATTTAATGTCTTGCTATATATTTAAAGTAAATTCAACTTGGCAAGTTCTCTGATTATGCTCTTGACTTTTTATAAATGTACTTATTGTTGTCTAAATGACTAAATTCAATCCATTGAATTGTAGTTTATTGATTAAATTTGATTAGGTGGAGTTATTTAAATATTTTTTTTTAGGCTTGTTATCATGCTATTCTCTTTCGCTCTCCCACTTTGATATTTATAGCAATTTTTTTTTATAAATTATGAAAGAATTTATGCTTGCTAAATTACTAAATTTTATATGTTGGTCAATTTTGTTGGTTGTCGGCATTTGTCAAAGTTTAGTATTTAACCGCTTAGTATGTATTCTATTGTTGAAATCTTGCTATGTGATATTTGAATTTTTGCATATGCATACGCATTGTATGGCAATGATGTATGACTTCAGTGGATATCACTATACAAATATTTCATTGTTACGTGAAACTGCTTGTTGTTGTCAATTTAATTGGGAATGAGTTTGATTGATGCATTTTATCCTAATTAATTTTCAAATTAACTAAGCGGCTGTTTGGTTCAGTTATTTTGATGTTATGTTATTTAGAGAAAATAATTGTTTAATTTAATGACATGTGCAAATAATTTTGTGAAAAATTATAGAATTATTAGTCAAAATATTACGTTTAAATGTTTGGACATCTAAATAGTATGTCAGGGGCATTTGATTTGATGTTATCTTGGTGTTATACATTATAATCTAGATACCGTGTCATTTAAATGTCCTTTTTAAGTGATAAACTATATAACTTTTTAAAGGTTATTTATACATGTCATTAAACCAAACAATTATCTTCTTTTTATAACACAATATAACACTAAGATAATATTGAATCAATCGACCTTTAAACCCCTTTTAACCTTATAGCTTAAGCTTCAACACTTTTGCAAGTTTTCTTGTGTGGGTGCAAGATAATTGTGGTTGGGGTCCTTTGTTTGGTTGGAGGAAAAAAAAAAGATAGACATGAAAAAGTTTTAATTATTTTTTTGAAAAATATATATGATGTGAAATAAAGTGAGTTAGTCATATTAAAAATTCTGTTGGACGTGAAATAAAATGATTATTTAATATTAAAATTTATGTAGGATAAAATATAAAATATTTTTTTTATTTTTTTAAATAAAATAAAATTTTTAGCTATAGTTTTTTAGCCATGATTAAAATTTCCCCCCAACCAAATGAGGCGGAGTTAGTGTCTCAATATTTAATTTTAGATGCTTATATGTCTTTTTATTGTGAGTTGTGGTGGTTGGCAATAACAAAAATTAAAAAAGAGGTCTCTCTTCATTTCCTTCTAACTTGCATTTTGGGAACTGGTCTTTTTTTTTATTAGGATTGGTGGCTCAAAAAAAGGTAAAATAATCATAGATGATGAATTGGAATCATATTCTTGTGATGCTGGGCAGTGCAGGTCTGGTTGTGATCTTTCTTTGAAGTACCTTACAATCTCTTGAGGTACATGTAATTGTTCATCAGATTTTTGGAAATTCTGTTGATGCTTAAGTTGTGCTTTTCTTAGGAAATAATTTAAAAACTATTTTACATTTATGTAAATTATTGCCATGTTGTGAATATGCTACTATCATGCATAACTAGTTATCCTCATTTGTCTACCTTCCTTTGCATGAAATATTCCTGATGCACATCTGGCTTTCAGTCAAACTGGATCTTCGGTTTTAAATTTCAGGTCTGATAATACTTTGAAGTGCAGAGTTACAGAAGATTTTATGGAGGTTTTTTGAAGCTAAAATTTGAATTGGATTCACTATATGCCAATTGATGTAAGTATTTTTTTTATATCCATCCTTTTAATCAATTTCATTTGATTTTATGTGGTAGATCTGCAAGTTCGCCATTGCTATTGGAACTTATCTAGCACTTTAAATAGTCTCAAAGGTAAATATTATACAAGTTCCTGAAGTTAAGGGTCGATTTTTAAAATTTATCATCGGAGTCCTTTAAATACGTGAATTTTTTCATTCTAGTTCTTGAGGTTGACTTAATGATTTTTGGTTGTTTTCCATCACCATGTGATTAGATCTCATTTTTAATATGTTTTTTTAATTAGGTGATAACTAATATGTCCTTTGCCTCCTTCCCTAAGCCTTCTCTTTATTCCGTATTTCCTCTCTCCGTAAAACCCTAGAACCGACGGTATCTACGATAGTTGCACAGATTGGTCACAATGGTAGCTTCCATCCCATTTTTTCTCACTCCCCAGTAGTTCCACTGTCTCTCTCGTGCGACGGTATGTTATCTGCGCTCAATAATTTTTCAAATTATATGTCGGAGAAGAGTTCGATGCGATGCAGCAATCAGGTGAGAAACTTACAGGGTAGCAGCATAACACAATCGCCCCTGAGCTCTTCTATCTGCAAGCAATTAATGTAATTAAAATTTTCTGTTAATTTATTTTAAATTTTTTTTGTTATTTTATACAAATTTAAAAATCTTCCCATACTTTTTTCAAAAATGATCTTATGGGACTTTTTAGTATAAAAAAAATATCAACATCTTTTGAAAATGTACAGAGAAACTATTGAAAATGACTTTTATCGTATAAGTTACTGTTAATAGATTTAAAGATCAAATAATGTATCCATGTAGATGTATTTTAAGGAGTATTTGATTTAATGTTATTTTATTTAAAAAAATAATTATTTGATATAATGTTATTTTAAATTTTTTTTAAAAAAAATATAAAATTATTATTTAAAAAATAATATTTAGTTGTAATAATATTTAAATTATATAATATAATATTAAATTAAATAATGTATTTTTAAGTGAATTATAAAAAAAACTGCATAATATACTGTTTATAGCTTGAATCTATGCAAATGTAGAATTTTATTATAGATATTTTATTTATTAAATTATTTTAAAAATATTTTAGTAAATTATATTTTAAAGTATAATGTCTTGGTAAAATACTATGAATATTTTAAATAAATTTTATGAAAAATCAGATTTATCATTGTATATGTATGATACGCCAAGTACAAAATGCTATTATTTATGTATAATAAAAATAGCATGTGATATATTAAAAAGCCGGGTTCGGCTGCGGTGCTCGTTCTCGCAGCCGCCGCACCAAAGAACGCGCCACGTGAGCTCAGTGTATTTAGGCGTATGCGAATTAGTCAAAAAGTGCGAGGAGCTTAATGCCACGTCATCGATCGGACGGTCAGAGATAAAGCTTCGCGTGGGGTTCCTGGGGAGCCTATGAACGGCCATGATGTTACCTGCTGTCGTTGTTGATGCACTGGATCCAGCTGCCATGAAGCTTTGCTCCTCCTAATTGGAGCTTTTGAATTTTAATGAGCAAATTGTAAATTTTTTTTTTTTATTGCAATCGCAAATTGTAATTTACTCCTCAAAAAATTTAATCAATTCAAATGATATTCATAAGAGTTCAAAAAATTTAAGTGAGCTTGTATAAATAAAAAATATAATCAAAATGAATATTATTCAATTAAATTTTGAAAAATTTGGGTTCAGATAAACGACGGGCAGAATAGGATTCCGATTAAATTTTGAATCAATACATTATGGCTGTCAACTTTTTGTTCAATGGCCTAACAACATTAGGCATTTCTCAACTAATTGCACTGCAATGGCCTCATACTTGACGAAGAACAATAGAACGGAACAATTTGATCGTACAGTCATGTTAACAGGCAGACTGTATAGAGTGTCGATAGCTGCACTAGATAGTTTGGTCATCTCGGATTGTTCGATCTGATCTGACTAAGGTGGCTTGACCTGATTGTTTGGTCAAGTCGCTGGCCCGGTCACGCCGAACAGTCTATTCACATTGGATGGTTCGGTTCGATCACATTGTTGACGTGACTAGACAGTTTTATCGTTCAACTTCATTGTCATCATGTACAATACCTCTATAGTGCACGCAACACCACGTGATTGGCCCATGGACGCAACGCCTGATTAAGTTGGACGTTAGAACCCACTTGGTGAACCCCTGAGATTTAAGATAAATCCTCGCCGTCCACGTGTATTTCTTTTTTTCTAATGTTTTTCTCTCTCTAATTAACAAACCATGTCAGCCGCCATTCTCGCTCGCCCTAATCATCTCTGTCCCTCGCCCTGTCGGTGTAACCCTTCGTCCTCTTTTACATCCATTTTTCCCACAATAAGAAGAAAGAGAATCTTTTGGGTAGAACGAAGAACGTGCCGTGGGTCAGCTCCTTCGTTTCCGCCTCCTCGCATTGCGTATTACATTATTGAGGCAGAGAGCGAGTAGGAGAGAGAGAGAGAGAGAGTTCGCCCGAAATGTTGGTACGGTGCTTAGGCGAGCGGCGGGTGTGGCAGATCCGGCGGGCACTGCGCAAGGGAAAGCTTACCCTCCTGTGCCTTATCATGACCCTCGTCGTCCTGCGAGGAACAATCGGTGCCGGCAAGTTCGGCACGCCAGGGCAGGACTTCAACGAGATTCGCAGCCGGCTGCACACGGGTCACCGTACCCTTCCCCACCGCGCACTCATAGAGGAGCAGGCCTCCTCCAGCGGCGCCTCCGGGAAGTCAGAGGAGGAAGATCCGCCGCTGGATCCCTCCAAGCCGTACTCCCTTGGGCCGAAGATCTCCAACTGGGACCATCAGCGGGCGAGGTGGCTCAAATCGCACCCTGAGACCCCCAACTTCTTGACGGCCACGAAGCCGCGGGTGCTTCTCGTTACTGGCTCTTCGCCGAAGCCCTGCGAGAATCCCGTCGGCGACCACTACCTTTTGAAGTCGATCAAGAATAAGATCGATTACTGCCGCGTTCACGGCATCGAAATCTTCTACAACATGGCTCTGCTCGACGCCGAGATGGCCGGATTTTGGGCCAAACTTCCCCTGATTCGCAAGCTCCTGATATCCCATCCCGAGATCGAGTTCCTCTGGTGGATGGATTCCGACGCCATGTTCACCGACATGGCCTTCGAGCTCCCGTGGGAGCGCTACGCCGCATTCAATCTCGTGATGCATGGCTGGAACGAGATGGTCTACGATGACCGCAACTGGATCGGGCTCAACACCGGCAGTTTCCTACTCCGCAACTCCCAATGGGCGCTCGATCTCCTCGACGCCTGGGCTCCCATGGGCCCAAAGGGCAAAATCCGCGAGGAAGCCGGAAAAGTTCTCACCAGTTTCCTAAAAGACCGACCGGTGTTCGAGGCTGACGACCAGTCCGCCATGGTTTACCTCCTGGTCACCCAGAAAGATCGTTGGGCAGACAAGGTTTACCTTGAGAGCGCTTACTATCTCCATGGCTACTGGGGCATCCTGGTCGATAGGTATGAGGAGATGATGGAGAACTACCACCCGGGGCTTGGCGACCACCGGTGGCCACTGGTGACGCATTTCGTCGGCTGCAAGCCCTGCGGCAAGTTTGGAGATTACCCAGTGGAACGATGCCTGAAGCAAATGGATAGAGCCTTCAACTTTGGGGACAATCAGATCCTGCAGATGTATGGGTTTACTCACAAATCGCTTGCGAGTAGGAAGGTTAAGAGGATCCGGAATGAGACGGCGAATCCGCTGGATGTGAAGGATGAGCTTGGATTGCTTCATCCACGGTTTAAAGCTTTGAAAGTTGAAAATTCTTGATCTTGGTTTTTCTCTTTGTTGTATGTTCTTTAATTTTTGTAGGCAAAGTTCTTAATGCTATCATCTAATTACATTGTTATTTGGAACTTTCTATGTGCTAATTACTTGCCTATTCTATGCTTGCCGGTTTATTAAGTTCTGTGATGAGCTTTAGCTTCTATCATGCAAATTCCTTAATTTTTTGTCATAACTTTGATTCTCTGTATTGAATTTTTTGTGAACTCATGTTGCATATAAACAAGAAATTTTATTTTATGGTATTCCCAGATTTGTTTCTTCAGTTATTTGATAAAGTAATGCAATTTACAAGTTTGTATTGGCATTTTCATTAGTGTGGTAGTTTGTTTTTCATTTTCTTCCCATTTTCTTTTGCTTTAGAATTTTTTAGTAAACACGGGGCAATGGTAGTGTGTTACTGTTTTTTGTTGATTTAGAATATTTGACCCTTTGTGAAGTAGCTGACTTTGAGCTGCAAGAAAAAAAATTAGATCCCAAGTTGGTTAAGTTTCAAGCAATTATCAAGTAACATTTCAAGGTACAGACATGATTGCCAGTTTATTTCTGGAAACATTTCCCCTTTTAACTTTGTGGGAAAAGTTAATGAATCTAACCTAGACTACCATTTTAGCCATTGGTTTACTGCAATGATCTTTAAGTAATGGTCCCCTTTTCTGTTTCACATTTGTTTTGTTTATAACATCTGTCTTCCACTGACTTTTGTTGAACCCTTTGATTTTGATGACAACAATTAATTTAGTTGTTATAGACTAATCCTCTTGTTTAGTGTGTTAACAGGTTGCATTATTTCATTTGAGGATTAAGTCCAAATTAAAGTCCAGAGAAAAGATGGATCTCACTGGAATTTTTACTGTTTTCTTTTCTAGGACTATTATGTAAGCATGTGCATATTTGCCAAGGTTTTTACTCGAGTTTTTCCTTTTGGTTTTCTAGTTAAGAAAACCTTATTCTCTTTCGTATTTATCGTGTTTGGTTGTTTAAGCGAAAATCTCTTTCAACTTATTCATGATTAAGTAATTTGAATTAAGAGTGTAGCTCACTCAATCTATTGATTTGAGTTTGAAGCTTAACTCAAAGTTTAATACTTATCATATATTAGGTTAAAAGTTGTTTTAGCTTAACACAATCTCATGCCTATGATAGTTCCCTACATGGTCATTAATTGTTCCTCTATTTTGGTATATGACAACATATAACCTATTGGTTAATACCCATGTATTTTCCAAAAGGTTGCATGAGCCACATCAATCCAAATCAAGAGCCATCACTCTTTCTCTTTGTAACTTG
>JAEMOT010002284.1:33203-52175 GCA_019297695.1 Apostasia ramifera | reverse complement strand
AAATAAATTAAATAAATAAGTAATTATTTAAAAGAGATGAGGGCAAAACTGTAATTTTAGAGGAGAGAGGGTGGGGGTGGATGAAGGCAAAATTGTAATTTTAGAGGGGAGAGGGGTGGGGCCCGGGGGTGCTGTCAGGGGGAATAGCAATTTGCGATAAATATGCAATCCATTGGCAGCAGAAAACCGCAACTGAAGGCAGAGAGAGAAAGAACGTCAAACTAGGAATGAGCAAGCAATCTGTGCGAGTCGTTCTGGTTCATGGGGCCTGCCACGGAGCCTGGAGCTGGTACAAGGTGGTCGCCGGCATGCTGTCGCAGGGTTTCAAGGTGGAGGCCATAGATCTCGCCGGCGCCGGCGGCGATCCCCGGCGAGTGCCTGAGGAGGTCTCCACCTTCGCCGAGTACAATCAGCCGCTGACGAAACTCATCGAAGCCTCGCCGGACGGCGAGAAGCTCATCCTCGTTGGCCACAGCTTCGGCGGCTTGAGCTTGGGCCTCGCCATGGAAGCCTACCCCGAGAAGATCGCCGCCGGCGTCTTCGTCACGGCGAACATGCCGGATACCACCCATTCACCTTCCCATATTCTCGAACAGGCATGTCTGTCTTTTTCTGATTGGCTTTTATCATACCTTTTTTTTTAAAAAAACATAAAAAACGATATTAATTTAATCTTAAAAGGCTCCAAAATTGAAATTTTGGGTAGATTATCGATAGATCCTTAAAATTTATTCAGAAAACTTAAAAGTAAAATAAATCAAAAAAACTAATAGGTACATATAAGTATATATTTGTATATATTTTATAGGTACATATAGCTTCAAAATAAAATACAAGTGAAGATTTTTTTTTAAAAAAAATAGAAACCTAAGTGTAATTATGAGCAAATATCATGTGATTCAGAATATCATCTCCTATTTTGATTCCCTTGAATTCCATATTTGAAGTTGTCATCAGATAGCAAACTTGTAAAACTGTTAGGTAAGAGTCAAGTTTACAAAAAAGAAAAAAGTGAAGACACCTATTGCTCAAAAGATATACCCACAATAATGTGATAAGTAATCAGAAGGTAAAAATTTCATGATTCTTGAGTTAAAAACTATTTGAATATTAACATGGTGAAATCACATGTTGAATGAAGCAATAATGATAAAGAAAGGGTTCATTCAGCAACCCCAAAAAATTATGATAGAAGATGAAGGTGATAACATGGACCCAAAAGGAAAAGAAAAAGAAAGTAATAAAAAAATCACATTCCTGTTATATTGATCAAAATATGGCAGTTCATTCTAAGGAGTTTGATATCGCCAATTTAGTCAAATTAGACAATCCTAAAACCACCATAAATAATAAGAACTACAATCAAGGTAGTTGTTTACAATCTTGTTGAGTAACTAACAAGAAAAGCAGCTACTCTTTATCTTCTCTTATTCATCAACAGCAAACTCAATTAAAAAAATAAAAGGGAAGCTATTAAGATGCGAACTATATGACAAGAAAAAATAGAGAGCTGTGTTCTCAATTCTCGCCTACCAGTTGGAGCAGCTCTAGTTTTCGAATCATATTCATGCTCCCATACAACCATAACAGCTGAAGAACTTACCAACTTTCTTCTTCTGTTCTCAGAAGACACCCACACCAAACGAGGGAAAAAATCAGAGTTTGGAACTTCACAATTTCAGTATTGTCTTACTAAATGTTCAAATTATGTGTGGGAGGAACTGAATCAAAAGATATGAGATAAACAAATAACTCATTGATAAATAATGTTTGAAAATTAGAATAGTAAAGCAGACATGAAGCACACTACAAGGACACAAGATTTAAATGTCTTGAAGATATCCTCCTACATTGGTTGAGAGAAAATAGAGAGATCTCTTACTACCGTAGAAAAACAAATAGAAAGAGAACCTACATCAATCCTTTGATTCTCGATCTCAGATAGAGTAAATAAACATATATTGTCATTCTTCCAATAAGACAATCCAAGTATCTCCTAGAGCTCCAAACACTAGATCCAAGATTTTTACGAAAACAATTTCGCAGTATATTAGAAAAAACATAATGAAAACCATAAGCCTTAGCTAAATGACCCAAGGTGGCCGTAGTCTCTTGTGTCAACAGCTCTAAATTTCTGAATAGCAGATCAAACATCTTAATACAACTAATGTTTAATGATACAATCAAATATGAGAATAAATTTCTCCTATTTATCTAGAAATATTAACATTGAGCTAAGTCAATTTATAATATCGCAAAAGTTTGCTCATAAAAGAGGGCTATGACTAAAGATATTAAGTGTCAAAAATAGTAATATTAAGATATAATCATAAATACATATTGTATTGTAAGGCATATACACAAAGGTGAAAAATCATATCATATGGAATTTGAATATTATTGTGGAGCAACTAAACAACAATGGAGGCCATGCTTACCACGATGGAGCCAATATAATGTAAGAGTAACATATAATTATATAGACATAATGTATTGTGAAACTTATATATAAAGGTAAAAATCATTTCATAGTATATTCGAACATCATGGTGGAGGAGAAGAACAAACAAAGATCGTAGTTACCTCAGCAGAGCCATTTTGCTGTTGATCGAGTGGTTGATTATCTTGAAGAGGCTCGCCATTCGTACTAATGCTGACAAGGAGATCCTGCTCATTGCCAATGCTCACTGCACTCTTGTTCCGAAGCCGATTTTCCCGGATTTTAGAGAAATTAATAGAGTATTCTGGCGGACCATCCTTCAAATCCCACTCCCCAAATGTTGGAATTCACATCCAGGAGAGCTTGCACCGTCAGATTTCCCTTTAGTTGACTGTTTTCATGCAAATTCTACATAATAATGTAAGACTTTATTAGAATGTAAAACCTAATTCCATGCTTATTCTTCAGCTAGCCGTTTCTCAAAATTATTGTAGCAGCAAAATATTAGAAATTCAAAATATTGGGATGTAATAATGAATACTCAACCGTATCTGATATTATTTTGGAAGCAAGATCCCTACACTCTGTTATAACTAAATCATTCTTTTTTTTTTTTGATAGAGTAGACCTTCATTCTTTTTTTTTTTTTGATAGAGTAGACCTTCATTCTTTTTTTTTTTGATAGAGTAGACCTTCATTCTAACTTAACACTTCATGTGGAATATGATGTTTTCAGTGTTTTCATGAATTTAGGCAAAAATTCGTGAACCACCGAAATTTTTGTGCTTCTTCTTCTTCTTTCCTTCTTCAATCCTAACAATTTTAGGATTACAAAAACATGGTTAGAGGAGTGAAATAGTCACCAATATCATTACACAAATTTAATTATGTTTAAGTAAATTAAAAGGATTTTTTTTCAAAAAGAATATATTTAAGAATAAAAAACTTCTTTCTTATTAAGAATCATAACATATTTGAGTAAATAAAATTTCTAAAATATATTACTTTTTATATATATCGAATTATTACAAAAATCAAGTTAATTTTAAAATAAATAATATATAAATTTCAAATGAATTTTGAATTTCAAATAAAATTGTTAGACGTATCACTTGATTTTTTTTTTTTTGTATTTTCTTGGAAACAGGGAATGCAGAAGGCTGTAGAAACATTTGAGAATCTTGAGATGAAGACCTTAGAAGTCCCTGGAAGGACCGAGCCGTTGATTACTATTCTTTTTGGCCCCAACGCATTGGCAACTAACCTTTACCAAAATTGCACCGCCGAGGTAACTTACCGAGTCATGATATTTTATAAATAAATTTATGTATACTACCTCGAAAATTGAACTTTTTACTTAATCTATCTCAAAAGTTAAATATTTATATTTAGAGATAATTACATTCAAGCCTAGAGTTTAACTGTTAATAACGCACAGATACTTATTTTTTAAAATTATAACATTGTGTTCCTGAATTTTAATAAATTATCAAATAAATTTTTTTTAAATTTTTTATTATTATTTTTTTTTAAATTACTATTATACCCTAAGGCGCTCTCTCTCTCTCCTCCCGATCCCGCGCATAGAGAGAGGCCGAGAGTATAATGATAATTTTTAAAAAAATTAATAATAAAAAATTAAAATAGAACCCATTTAATAATTTATTAAAACTCAGAAATTCCGATGTTATAATTTAAAAAACGTGAACTTGTGCATTATTAAGCGTTAAACTTAGAGACCTGAATGTAATTATCCCTTATATTTATCACCCTATATTTTAAATATATAATTACATACATTAGCCCCTCCATCAAATTAAAAAAAATTTAACCATTCATCGTATTAAAAAAGATAAAAATTCAATCATTTATTATTACAAAAGAGTGATGCTTGTAATTATATATTTAAAATATGAGATGATAAATATAAATATCCAACTTTGAGGATGAAATGAATAAACAGCTAAATCTTAAAGGTGACATATGTAAATTTTTCTATTTTATATTTAAAAATTAATACAAAAGATGAATTACTAATAGGTCCTTATAATTTGAGATAAGCAAGAAATTAATCTATAATTTCTAATTTCTTTATTGTATATCTATATAATAAATAATTAAAACGCTAGCAGTTCCAAACACATTCCAATCAAATTTTCTAATTTATTTTCTGCTACTAGTTAAACTACTAACTGCATATAAGGTTGAGGTCAAACTCAAATCAGACATGATTAATAAACAAGTTGGGTCAACTTTCCACCTATTCCCATGTAAAGAATAAAAATTTATAAACGGATAACCTAAACTTGACTCGATCTGACTCAAATATGTATAATCTGAACCCAATGTTTAATAAATGTATTAAAATTTTACTTAAGTTATAGCTTAACATTTTTAAACATTCTTTCTAGCCACCTGGTCAACCCTCTACGCTCCAAATCTTTGAGCAGGATACTGTTGTTACCTTGGTCCCTAGAATCCCTCGTGTTTTTTAAGCTAAGCATTTTAGACCTATTAGTTTATGTAACACCATCTACAAAATCATCGCCAAAATTCTTGTCCACTTGAAGCCTCTTCTTTCCTCTCTCATCTCCATCGAGTAGGGCGCTTTCATTCCTGTGAGATTTGTATCTGACAACTGTATTTTAGCCCAAGAGCTTATTCATAAGCTCCACACCTCTGAAGCTTCGGATGGCATCTTTCTTATTAAAGCTGATATGGAACAAGCTTTTGATAGAATCAACTGGCTCTTTCTTGATTGTATGTTGAACATAATGGGCTTCCCCCTACTTGGAGAAAATGGATCATGATGTGTCTCACTAACCCTAGGTACACAATCCTCATCAACGGCAGGAAATAAACGTGGATCACTGCTAAAAGGGGCTTGCAGCAAGGCTGCCCCTTTCCCCTTACCTCTTCATTGTTTGTTCTGAATCCCTTTCACACTTGATCCCGCACAAGTCTCGTCTAGTTGTCTTTATGGGATTAGGCTTTCCCCTCGCGATCCTTCCCACCATCACCTTCTTTTTGCTGACGATGTGCTCCTATGTGCTGAAGCTGATTTAAACTCTATTGCCTCCCTCAATTGGGCTCTCAACACCTACTATAAAATTTCTGGTCAAAAAGTCAATGTTAACAAATCATCTATCCTTTTCAGACCCAAAACTCCTAGGCATCGCGAATCCTCCATTAGACGTTGCTTTGATATGAGGGAAGAGAGTATTTAGAACTTGGGGATTCCCTTAAGAAAAAGGAGACCTTCTAAGGATGATTTTATTGATCTCCTTGCCAAAATTACAAACCGTATCCATAACTGGGGTACCAGGCATCTCTCTCTCTCGCAGAAGACTCACTTTAATCAATAGTGTCATATCCTCTACTCCAGTCTACATTCTTTTTCACATCTTTATTCTATATAGTGTTCTCGATTGTATCGAGAAGCTCAGATCCTTCCTTTGGGGAGGAAATGAGGATGTCAATACCATGCATTACTTGCCTTGGAAGGATATATGTAAACCGAAATCCTGTGGTGGGATTGGAATTCACGACCTTAAGCTTTGGAGGAAGCAGCTCCTAGCCAAGCACGCTGCCAAATTACTCCAAAGGAACGATTGTATCTTGAGGGACAGCTTTATAGCCAAATATAAAGATAGAGCCCTCAATTTCTCTGCAAAAAAAGAGGATTCCTGAATTTGGAGATTAATTTGTCTTAGTGGTCTAGTTGTCCACAACAACCTCATTTGGTTGATTGCTAATGGTGAGTCCGTTTCTATTTGGAAGGACCCTTGGATCAGCACTATCCCCCTTTGTAAATGGCCAACTTACGTCAACTCTAATCCTGGTGGCTTGGTGTCCACTATAGCTGACTTGCTTAATGATAACACTTGGAACTTGACTCTTTTGCAGCAGCTATTCGGAGTTGATTTGATCAATAGAATTTTCTCTATAAGAAGGCTTGCCTATGTGCACTCTAACACTCTAGTTTGGGATAAAACTGAGTCCTCTTCAATTCCTACTGCTGCCTTATATAAGGCTTCCATCAACCCAACAAACTGGAATCTGGGGCATGGTTTTGGCATGCTAAAGTTATCCCCGGAGTCCAAAGTTTTGCCTGAATAATGGCTCATAATGCTATCCCAACCTTCTAGTGGCTATTCAGCAGAAAGATCTCCAACTCCAACCTCTGTCCGTGAGGGTACCGCCAAGCTGGAGATCTCAATCATCTCAGCACTCATTATAATTTCTTACAGGAAACTAGGCTTTATATTTTTAAACATTTCCCTTTGATCCCCCAAGACTGCACCTGGGAGGATAAATTAATTTCTCTTACTAACCTCATCAGATTTCGTAGATATGACATCAAGCTGAGGTTAGAATTAACTTTGCTCTACCTTTGTTGGAGAGCGAGATGTGCTAAAGTTCATGGTAAGCCCTACTCTAATCCTCCTGCCCTTGCGATCTCCATCATCAACTACAATACTTCTCAACCAGCTAACCTTCGCCTATCCAGATTCCTTTGGAGTCAGCTTACCCTCTCAGGCTAACCTATACCTTCAAAGACAGCTGGCTCCCCCCAAAATCTGGATGGCTGAAGGTCAATCTGGACGGATCGATTAAAGGCCATGGTGTTACTAGTGTGGGTTATCTTATTCGAGATAGCTGTGGCCATGTGTGGGAAGCTGGAGGTTGCAGAATTCTCACAAAATCTATTCTCAAAGCTGAGTTATTGGTTGCTTTGGGGGGTGTGAAAGCTGCTACCTCCTAGAGAAGCAAATTAAAGGGGGGTCAAGGGCATATGGCTCGAGAGCAACTTTACGGAGATGCTCGACCTTATTACCCATGCTAGCACCACTGAGAAGAGAAATGCTAAAGCCAAGATGGACTTCATTGCTCAGCAGATTGCTGATCATCTCTTTGATTTTCTGCTCTATACCATGTCTCATTTCTGCAGAAATGCCAATGGGGCTCAGACTTCCTAGCCCACCTCGCTTTCTCTGGCAATTTCACTTAGGTGGAGGGCATGCCCCTCCCTAATAACTTTTGTCACCTGCTCTTGCAGGATGCTCCTAATCTCCACACTTTCTACACTGTTAATTGATCCTTGATCTAGACCACTATTTCATCTCTCTCTCTCTCTCTCTCTCTTCATTGTTCTTTAAAACATTAATCAATTAGGCACTCTACCATGATAAAGCTCAAGTCACACACTCAACCCCATCATCTTCCAGTCAATTCCTCTATCTGTTTCATTTTATAATGGATCCCTCTTTTTAAGTTGTCACATCAGGTGTCGTGATTTTTCCCTACTTTGAGCTTTCTTATGTAAAGAATTCTTCTCAATATATTTTCATGCAACCTCTGATTCCAATCTTCAACTAAATTCAATTAGCCAGATCGTATGATTTTTTGCATTAACACGCTTGATCAAGGCTTTACCTGCTAATAGAACGGCTCTTTTGGTTATGCTTCTTGAGAGCTTACCAAACACCATCCTGTTCGTAGATTTCCTTTTCAACGACCCGCTCTTCAAGGTCAAGCTATTCCTAGGCATTCTCCTCGAAGGTTCACTCTGCATGTTTGAGCCATTCGTGAACTTTCACCCTGAAAAGGCTCTATATGTAGTCTATCAATTTGTTGAAGTTTCTAACAGGAGATCTACTCTTAATGGTCAAGCCACTCAAAGAACTAATCCTCAAGGCCAAGCGCAAGCACTATACTCACGCTTATAAATAAATTTCAAACTTTTTTGAGTTTAGGAATCGCAAATTAACAACTCACTATTTATCTGACAAAAATGCTTATCCCCATAATTAATGAATTGCTGCGTGTCACTAATGAAACTAGAGTCGACGAAGGTGTAGACTAATATCTATACTGAAGCAGTTACATTTGCAGCTAATATAAATATCTTTGTTCTAGGCATCTTCGCATGTTTTTTACATTCATGACCATAATTGAAACTCTTTTAAATAGCTTAGATTCAAATGACTTGTGCAGATGTGCAACTAGTTGTTTAGCAAGTAGAATAAGCAGTTTAACTTAAAACCGTTTAGTCTACCTGCGAAACAGCTAGTTGCATATATAAGTGGGAAAATGAATTATCAGGTCAAATTCGATTTGAACTTAGATCCGGCCTAACTAATAAACAGATTTAGTTGACCTACCAACCAAACTCATGTAAAGAAAAATATATATAAAAATGACTAACCTAAACCTAGCCCGACTCGACCTAACCCAATTGGTCGGATTCACGACTAAGATTGTGTATTACCAACCTGCTTATTGCTTAGAACCATGTAAACATTGTTTGAATGATTTAGCTTAAAAAATTAATTGTCTAACTAATAGAAGTACCAACAACTCTCTAAATAGAAGATCAAATTGGATGATTTCCATACTTAACTAAAGAATCAAAGTTCTCTGGGTCTCTAAAACCAAGATATCAAAGTGTATTTTACCCTAAACATTATGTTTTAAAGTGAATAACATTATTTAAATATTTTTTTTTTTATGAAACAGACATAAAAACTAAAAAAAAGTCAATTGGTGAGCAGGATTTGACTCTGGCGACATTGCTGGTGAGGCCTACAGCCTTATTTCTGGCAGAATTGAGCAAGAAACCAGCGTTGACCAAGGAGAGATACGGTTCTGTGGATAAATTCTACATACTGTGTGATGAGGACAAGGCAATACCTGCTGATCTTCAGCAATTGATGATCAAGAACAATCCAGTCAAGGAGGTGATGCAGATCAGGGGAGCAGACCACATGCCCATGCTCTCAAAATCTCAAGAGCTATGCAATTTCCTGGTCAAAATCATAAATTATTATGATTAAAGATGTTAATTGGAATAGTATTTCCATGAAACTATAATAAATTTTGCAGTGGAGTGAATGCAGATATTGTTGAACTTTTTCGACAACCTCTTTCAGAGCCAGGCAATGATTTTCGGCTATTTTTGCATATTCGGGAAGAACTAGGAGCACAAGTTTGTTTTTTCTCGAAACTTCAAGAAAACAGATGCAATATAATAAGGAAATACACAACTAAACCCAAGTGCTGAGAGAAAACTCAGGACCAATCTCATTAAGGAAACTTTGGTATGTATATAGTGGATTAAAAGCCACTGCACTTTTAGGCTCTTCTTCAATCTACGAAGGCTTGAGATGACAAACAATCTATCTGAATGACTTGTCTCTACCATTGGACATTGTCAATAGCAATGAATCACACTATACTTTTCTGCGGATCACTAGATCTTGACAATGGTATCTTAACATTTGCCTTCTTAGCAATCCCGCTACTGTTTATAGAACGTTGGTGCTATATTTTGGCGTTTCTACTAGTATGAGAAGAGTTACTTCTCATTATGATGATTAAGTTTTTGTGTTAATTTACCAAATTAATCCTTCCCAAGAAATTGTCAATAAGATATTAATCCTCATTAAAGAATGCCTTATTCTGCTTTAAACCCAGAACAAAGATCGTCACTTCTTTAGCTTCTTGACCTTGTTGAAGAAATTCATCAACAAATGTTTCTTCAACATGTCTATGATTACTCCATCTGGATATCGTTCCTCTCCTCGAACAACCATTCTACAACTCGTTCTAGTGAATGGGCATATAAAGATGTGTAAGTCATAATTCACAAAAATCGAATACCTATAAGACTTCAATGTAATGGTGCATCTTCTAAGTCGTGTTGTTTACACAACTTATGATTAGTGCAGGTCAGGTGCGATTCATATCTTATATACGAAGAAGAGCTTCCATAGTCATTTAGGCCTGCGAATTTCCCACAGTGCTACGAGAAGAGAGATGTGAGGGCTGGTGGTTGGACTTGAGTAAATCGGTGCGAAGGGCATGAGCAGCGAGAGAGGCGATGGTTTATACCTTAGGACGGCGTTGGTCGGCGGCATTCAGCGGGGAAGCTCGTCTTTTCGTCAATCGGCGGTTGGCAGCGGACGCGAAGGACCGCGACGCTCGGCGGCGGTCTCGTTTGGCGGGGAAAAGGGAGCGAGAGAGAGAACAGGGGAGAAGGGCGGTGCTCGGCGGCCGGACACGGAGGAGCGCGGCGCCTTGACGGCTGGAAGGGGAGGAGGGAAGCGATCAAAGGCAGTCTCGATCAGGGGGAAGGGAGCGAGGGAGCGCGCGAGACTGATGGGCCAGGGCTGTAAATGAACCGAGCTGAGCCGCCTAGTGATTTGTTGATTCATAGTCATCATTACAAAGCAACATAGTAAATAAATATTTTTAAAATTAATTCAAAAAATATTTAATTCGTTATTATCTTGATATTATATCATATAATATAAATATCATAAAATTTAAATATTATTTTTTAATTAATAATTTTATAAAAAATTATTTATAGATATCATTAAATTAAACAATTGTCTTTTTTAAATAACATAACATAATGTCAAGATAATATTAAACTAAATAATTTTTTATAGGCAATTTAAGTTAATCACTAACCCCAGATAATCACATGATAATTTATCTTTCTTAATTTTCATGTAATTTTTCTCAAAATATAATCTTTTAGAAACTTCAAAGAATTTGATGTAATTTTCTCTACTCTTTTTCATTGGCTCTCTCTCGCTTGCTTTCTCTGTGAAGCCCGCAAACTCACCTCTCATGAGTCCAATTTATTCCTCTTTAAATATTATGAGTATAGAAGATTAAAGGATACAAAAATATAATTATAATAAATTAATATTATTAAATTTAAATAAATTTTAATAATAAATTCCAATTTTTTAATTTCTAACTTTTAATTATATTATATATTATTAATAAAGATAGTCTTTCAACTTCTCATAATTTTTTTTATTCTTAATAAAATCTTTCATAATTTTTCTTATTCTTAATAAAATAATAGATGAGAAATTATTCTTAATAAATTACAGTTTTATTTGTAATTGGATTTAAATAATTTTTTAGAAACAAAATTTTTATTTAATTTAATTATTTTATTATTTAACTTATACTTTCTTATTCAAAGTTTCAATAAACTCGTATTTTATTTTACGTTACAATCATGTTCAATTCAGATTGGTATTTTTAAAAATCACATCTGAATTGTGACAGCCATCCATGACCAGCCATAAATAAGATTTGTGGATCAAATTTTGGTTTAATTTGGATCTCACCAAAATTTTTATTAATCAGGCATCTATTATTTAAAAAAGCATGAGAACTATAGATTAATTTTTATTATATATAATATAATTAAATTGAAGTTATATGATATTAAAAAAATTATTTTGTCAGACAATGATGTAGTTTGCATCAATTACATGAGAAAGATTTAAATATAAATATTAGACCTTTGGAGAAAGTTATATGTGCAGATTAATCACCTACTATAGATAATTTAAAAATTACTGAAAATATTAAAACTCTTGCTTTTAGGTTATATATTAAAAATTTTAATTTCATATTTTAGTATATAAGATTAATAACTTAAACAATTAAATTAATATAAGATCGAATCAAAATAGATCCAAAACCTAATCAGGTAATTCCGTAATCGCAAATATTAAGTTCGAATTAAATTTCAAATCAAATTAGATTAAAATCTAACATATTTATATGCCTACATTTTATCAATTGGTTATTAAAAACAGAATATAACTATTATGTCCTTTCCTCTTCAAGCTATAAATAAGGAGGAGGAGAAACTCTTGGGTGGAGAGCCGAGCTGCCTCTCTCTCTCTTGTATTTATTCGATCTTCATTTAGAGACCCTCAAGCTTTGTAAGAGAAGAGATTCGATTAGTGAATTTAAATCGCCTACACGACATCGTGATTTTTCTTCCGGATACTTGAATTTTCACGAAAAAATTATCGTCTTATTTCATTCTATTTTGACATATTTTTTGCATCAACACTCAACTAACAAATATTGTTTATCTATTAACAAGCCATTAATTAATTATAAAGAAGCCCTGACTTAAAGGCACTTCTTGCATGATCCACATGCAATTAATCCATATAAAAAATATCATTCGTCAAACATCTACATTAATGCAAAGGGGACCACCAATTATTAATTAATTATTTTTTTAAAATGAAGATTTCAAAACAAGAAGATCTCAATTATGATAAATAACATAGTTTGTGTTTTTTTTAACTAATTCATTTATTTAATTTACATCAATATCATGTAATATATTATAAAATTAAAAAATATTATGACTTAACAACTAAGCTATAATATTTTTTTATATAATTAAATTAATTTGAGTAAATAATAATCTACCTGCAAGTTGATCTTTATTTCAATAATATTACAAAAAATTAATTATTTAAATTATTAATTAATTGTTAAAAGATTAAGAAAAAAGAATCCTAACACAGTTGCAATTTTATTTGAAATTTGACAATTGCGTGAATGTCGTATAACTCAAAATTAAATCAATTAAAATTAAATTGTATAGCGTGATATTAGCATATATATATATATATATATATTAAAAAAATATTTAGATCATTTATTATATAAATATATTATGAAAATTCATGTAAAAAAATTAAAATAAAAATATAAACAGGATGTTCTCTTAATTTACTAAAGAAGAAGTTTGTTTGAATATTAAAATATTTTAAATTTGAACTATATTATTATCATAATTTTTAAATAAGATAAAAAAAATTTATCTAAAGAAAATGCACATAATATAAATAAATAAATTTATAATTATATTTTAATATATATAATTAAATAATAAATATTTTAATAAAAATATGAGTTGTAATCAAACACAATGTAACTTAAAATTTGACTAAAAAAAAAATATTTATCCACTCAAATTAAATTCAACTCAAATTCTCAAAAACAAAAATCAAATTCAACAAAAAAAATCATAAAATTCAATTTCAAGAGGAGCTAACTGCTAACATGTTGGAACTCTACTCAAGAAAAAACTATGGCTCAATATTTATTTTATTCGTAAAAGATTAATAAATTTATTTTATTTTTCGTTATATAAATTTAATATTAAATTATCAAATTTTTTGCATATTATATAATTTTTAATAAGTTAATTTATTTGTTTTACATTTAACGTAATTTTATTTCTTATTATATACGTATTTAAAAATATTATTAAGTTTTTAAAGATCTAATATCATAAAAGTTTTGTAAATGATTTTTTTTATCCAACTAAACAAAGATAGAGACGTCATTACACGTTAAGCCACCGGCTTGAACTGAACCGGACGGAACTGCCGGTCCGGTCCAAATTCCTGGCCGACACGCTTCCGGTCCGCTCTCTCCTCACCTCCCTCGGCTCTTTTACCAACAAATCCTCTAGCATCTCACTCACCTGACGTACCTCCTTCCAGAAGCTCCTTTTTGCTTCATCATCCACCGTCCATTGCTCATCAAACGGCTGCCGATCCCTGCATTCCTCGAGCCGTCGAACCACGCACGCCAGCTCAACCGCGTCAGCGAACCCAAATGACCCGAGCCGCTCCCGAACCTCCCTGAGCCGGACCAGAATCCCGTGCTCCGCGGTAAGCCTATCTTCGCCGACCAGTCTCACCACCTCCGCCACCAGCCGGTTTCCGGCCGCTGCCGGCATCTCCGGCGGCAAGGAGGCTCCGTGGACGAGCTTTTCGAGCGAGTCGATCTCCGAAACGAGGTCTCCGTTGAGGAGGGAAGAAACCCATTCAGATAGGTGATGGTCGCAGTTGCCGGTTGCGAAGGCCGCCGGAAAAGGGGCAGGGAGGAGGAGGAGAAGCTCGAGGAGGCGGGAGTACCAGCGGACGCAGGAAGAGAGGGACCATGAGAGGGGGTCAGAGCCCAGGGGGAAGGAGGAGAGGAGAAGGGGGCTGCGGCGGCCATGGCGGGCGTAGAGTGAGAAGGTGAGCTGGTCTAGGAGGATGAAGGGGGCGGAGCGGAGGAGGAGGTGGAGGCAGAGCAGGGATTTGAGGGCGACGGAGGAGTCACGGGTGGAGAGGAGTCGGGCGGAGAGGGAGGCAGCGAGGGCTGTGGCGGCGGGGCGGGCGCCGTTGCCGAACCAGAGGAGGGCTGCGATGTGGCGCGGGTGGGGAGGAGAGGAAGGGGGATGGTGGGCAGTGGCGCGGAGGACGGCGAGGTCGGCGGCGGCGGCGTAGGAGGAGGTGGAGGAGGAAAGGAGTGTGGCTTTGGTCACGGAGGCAGTGTCTTTCACAGCTCCGACGAGTAGCCGGAGCTTGCGTCCCATTGCTCTTATCTCAGAGAGAGAGAGAGAGAGAGAGAGAGAGAAGAAATTATTGGATTTCACCTTCAGCCTTCAATCTCAGTACACCGCACGGCTCGGGGAGCAACGCCACGCTTGCATCAGTTGCATGTAACGATAAGAAGACACGATTTTGCTTCGCTGCAGTCAGTGTTGCATAAAATTTTTTATAATTATTTTTTAATTTATATAAAAATTTTATTTTGATTAGCTTATAAACATATAAAATATTGCAAAATAGTTCATACAAATTAAAAAAAATTATATAACGTGATAAAAAACTATACAAAATAAAAAAACAACCAAACTAAAAATATTATTTATAATAATAAACTTTATTATAAAAAAAATTAATTTATTATAATTTGATATAAATTAATATATTATTCAACGTGATTTTGACATAAAATTGAACTGAATAATATTCTAATTTATAGTCGGATTAGCCGGTCCAAATAGTCCAACTTGCTTTTTATTATATTGCTTTATATGTGTATTTTTTTTATTTGATATATATATATTTTGCTTATATGCATGCTGAAATTTTAATACCGAAATATTATTAAAAAAGAGAAAAAGCAAATTGAGATAGCAAATATCTTTTTTTATGGGAACAGGACAGATGGGAGATGTGTAATGGTGGGGCCGTCAAAAGTATGTCTAAAAAAAAATTAGTTATTTAGTTGAATAGAGCCACCATTCTTATTTTATTTTATTTTAAAACTTATATATTAATTTAATATTTTTTAAAAATATATATACTATTTAAATTAAATATATGTTTAATGCATGTATATTAATATATATATATATATTACATTTTTATATCAAAACATAAATATTGTGTGAATTATAAATTAAATTGATTTTATTTTCAATAAATTTATTTTAAGTCAAGTCAAACTCATATCAAATAACATGAATTTGGTTTCCAGCACGACTAACAGCCCTACATAGAAGCTGACATTTTTTTATTTTTTATTTTTTGATGTTATTAAATTTTTTTATGAAAAGAAAAAAATTTCATTTAAATATGACAAAGTGAATAATTACTATCTTTATGGCAAGTCTTGAGAATAAATTTTTCAATATTATTACCTTAAAACATAAATCTTTCAATTAATAGTGCATATTTAGCTAAATTGCGAGCTATTGAATTATCTTCTTGTTTAATATAGGATAATCGGTAGATTCTGAAAGTCCTGAGTTGACTTTTGCAATACTCGATATAGAAATGAATTATAAAAAAAATTTCTTTTAGCTAAGAGCAATAATATCAATAAAGACATTAGAATGATTGCCAGAAATCATCTTAGCCGATCTATTATGAGTTGATCGATCAAAAAAAGGAGTCTTTAATACCTTTTATGCATATGAGTAATTTTAAGTTTTTTTCTCGAAGTTTCGTTGGATTGTTTATTTGAAACTTATTTGATTGGGATATTTTAAATTGAATTTTAATTTATATCAAAAATGTCAAATTCATTTTGAGTGTGGGTGATTAAATTGAAATTATCTTCTAATAATTTATTGACATAAAAATAGTTAGTCAAAATTTTAACTATCCAAGCCAAATAATCCTAACTCATCAAACTATAGAAAATAGTTCTAAAAAACACAAAGATAATGATAATTTTTATTTCATTTTAACTATAATTAATACAAGGTTGACATAGCTGTTAGTTAAAATACTAACTACCCAATTTCAATCTGGTGTTGTCCTCTCTGCAGCATCCATGAAACTTCATGATTTATTTTCCCTCATCTTGCTGAATGTCTCGCAATGAAAGTCGGCATGCAGTTAATTATAGCAAAAGGCTACCGAAGATGGATTTTTAAAATCTGATGCTTCCAATGTGATTAGTTCCATTATTCACCATCAACCTCTTGCTGTCGAAGCACATAGTATCCAAGAAATTCGTGATGTTATTGCTAAAGCTGAAGTCAGCTCAGTAAATTACTGCCCTCGAACTGCGAATATTGGTGCTCATCAACTTGCTTCTTATGCTATCAATTTAACTCATGATGTAATATGGAATAATTCTTTTCCTTTTTTTATATATCAATCTATCTGTAATGATCTCCCTACTCGAAGAAACTTTATTAAACGAAACTTCTCTCTTTTTTATCAAAAAAAAAAAAATACTAACTACCCAGTTAAAAAAAAGTCAAAATCAACAAATTAACAGCTTATTAAACAAGTCAACAACTAATATGTTAAGGTCAATAACTAAATGAAAACGAAACTGCCCACTATTTTCACACCCCAACTTTTTTTTTTGTGTCACTAGAGAGAATCGATTTAGTATGTGAAGTTCTTAGAATATACAAAACTGAAATATAACTAAAACATAAATATAAATCATTAAATTTTGAGTATAAGTGGGTCTATCGTCTCCCGAATGAGATTTTATTATAAATACATCAAATAATAAATATAATATTATGATAATAAGATTATAAAGGGTCAAGGCATGCCATCGAGTTTTAGGCTGCTCTATCCTAGTCTTGAATCTTCTTTCTAAACTTTGAGATCATCAAATAAAAAATTAGCTAATAGCAATAAATAAATAATTGATTTCAAAATAGTAGAATTTGCTAAATTATGTTAAGAATAAGAACTAATTATTTAGAATAGAATAATAGCCAAACAGAACGGAGTGGCATGGGAAAATCCCCTATGTGAATCTAATCGAATATGCTCAGTAAGTGAATCTAATTGAATATGCTTAATAAAATAGTTGCACACATCACAATTATATTAAAAATTTATTAAAAAATTATTGAAATATTTTATTATATTTTAGGTCTTATTTTTTAGTCAACTATAGCTACACCACCACATTCACGGTGACCCATACACAAGATCGTCACCTCAACCAGATAACCCTCCGTAGATTACCATTGAATACCGTCGCACACAATAATATTGTCATCACAACTGGTGACCCACACATAGTCACTTTTGGCAATCGTTATCATCCCGAGTAACCAGAAACTACTATTGGCCGAATGTCATCACATCAATATCATCATCGAGCTCGAACAGTGGTGAGTATAATTACGAAGAGAAATAAATTAATTTTTCATTCACATAATATATATGTCAATCTTATTATATCATTATTATATATTATAAAATTTAATTTTAATTGATTACACTTGTTATATAACTCAATTAAATTTAAAAGCATCATAGTTAGTTCATTATAATCAACTACCATATATAAAAATAAAGTCGAATAGTAAATAAATCATTCAGACATAAAAAATACATAATAATCACAAAGTACATAATATATAACCTAAAATATAGAGTTAAACAGTAAATAAATCATTCAGACATAAAGAACACATAATAATCGCAAAATACACAATATATAACCTAAAATATAAAGTTGAACAGTAACAAAAATCATTCAGATATAAGGAATACATGATAATCATAGAGCACACAATATATAACTCAAAATATAATATTTTATTTTTAATAAATTAATTTATAAATACATTAGAGAGACCCACCTATCTTTTTGGCTGTCTGACAACCTATTTTTCATGTGTACACCCTCAAAAATAAAAATACAAATAAATTAAATTTTTTTAATTATTTTTTAGCCGTTATATATTATATATCTTTTTAATTTTTTTTAAATAAATATAATTTTTATCGAATTAAAATTATCTCCTTCTCCTTCTCCTTCTCCTCTTGCATGCGCACGACAGAAACAAGAAGAAAGCTTGCATAGGAAATAATGAGCTCTCTATTCTTTTATAAATTAATGGAACATTTGCATTTAAATTCCGTAATGTTCACCTTCTTATAAATAAGTCTAAAATTATTACTCTTAAATCTAATTTTTTTCATATAAAATTTAATTCAATTTTATCAAATTTTACATCTTATATCCTATTTTAAATTACATTGATCTATAAAAATTATTTATATTATAATTTAATATATTATTTTTTTAATTAATATATGCAATACAATATTTAACTAAATATTAATATTAAATGTGAAATTAAAAATCTAAATATTATATTGGAACTATGGAATTATTAGTCCTTGGCCATGCAAAGCAGCGCTGGTGGGGAAGAAAATATAATTATTTTTTGGGATAATTACAACCGGGTCTCTGCATTTAAAACTTATTAACAGAGGTTCACATTTTTTAAATTATAACATCGGCCTAGTATTTAATAAATTATCATATAAGTTCTTTTTTATTTTTTATTATTAAAATTTTTTAAAATTACCATTGTACCCTCCTCTCTCTCTCTCCTCCCGATCGGGCTCCTG
>JAEMOT010002284.1:10475-33138 GCA_019297695.1 Apostasia ramifera | reverse complement strand
AAGCAGCCGGTGGCGGCGTCCCGCGGCCGCTGGACGCGCGGGCACCGGATCGGGAGGAGAGAAAGGGACCTCCCCCTCTCTCTCCACCTGATCACGGTGCCCGCGCAGCCAGGTGATGACTGCTAGTCGCCGTGCGACCGCGCAAAGCCGCCGGCGACCGCTCGATGCCGCCGGTGGACGCCGGATCGGGAGGGGAGGTTAATTTTAAAAAAAAAATTAATAATAATAAAAAAAAGACCCATATGATAATTTATTAAATACTAAGGACCCCGATATTATAATTTTAAAAATGTGCACTTGTGTGTTAATAAGCCTTAAATTCAGGGACCTAGGTGTAATTATTCCTTATTTTTTTAATTTTTAACTTTATCTCATTTTATAAGAAATTCATGCATTTATGTTGATTTTCCTAAAAATTAATCTTGTTTTTATAATTTACTACGAGATATATCTTTTTTCAAAACAATATATCTTAATTTTTATTGTTTAAAGTTACTCCAAAATAAATTTGAGTTTTAAAGTTTTATAAAAAAAATTATATAAAAAGGTTTTTTTAAACTTATTAAATTTGATTTTTAAAAAATCTTAACATTGAATTATATTCTTTACTTAAGATTCCAATTCAATTCTAGTTGGTTGAATTTTAGAACCTTAAATTTTTTATTTTACTGGTTCAAAATCTTTCATAATGTGGTTGCAAACAAGAACAATGTTGTAAAATCTGGATTAGATTAAGAATTACATATATTTGGTTTTATGGCCAAATTGAACAGATCAGTTCATAAATCATTATTTTTCGAGAAAATTCAAAAAATAATATTATCCGTAAAAATAGTAATGAATAGTCAAAATTATTGTCAACTTGTTCATTAATTATCATTATTAAACAATAAGTACCTTAAAAATATATGTATCATTATATTTTGAACTAGTCTAGACTGCTTGGTGATCGGTGATCGAAGATGGTGAGAGATGACAGCTAACAAAAAAAGTCATTAGTGTAGGGAGGATCTGAAATTAAGTTTCTAAGCCTGACGAGTGATAAAATAAACACAAGAATGTAACATGTCATATCTTAAAATGAAAAGTTCTTGAGCTATATAAGTAATAATATGACACCAAATTTTAGAAGCACTTTTGTGAAAAACTGTGTGGCTAACAATGAGAAATTCACAATCAAGGCTGCTTGAGCCGAAGTAATCTTGAGATAGGATCTCTCGAGAAGCTACTCTAGTTATATTATTCTCTAAAACTAAGGAAAATAATACCTCTATATTTAAGTCATAGGATATTATAATATTATATATAACTTGACTTTTCACAATATAATGTAATTCAAGGATAAGCTAAGCAAATGTTGTGAGTCTATGATGCCGTGTAATTAAAGAAGGTGAGGAGTGATCATTGTTTGATATTTTAAAAGAAATGAATTACTCATGTAAATAGTAGCTACAAGTGAGATTCTAGACCTACTGAATGATGAGAGGAGTACTACATAATTGAATTATCTTACACCAGAAAGAGAGACATGCTTTCTGAGCTATGTAAATAAAGCGTGATCTCAAATTATAGAGATCGATGCTTTTTGGGAAAAAGTAGAGTCATGACGAGGTGGTTAGATCACCCATGAATTGAACCCAACTTAATTTATTTTTGCCGGTGGCACACCAAATCTAATCAATACTAGGTAGGATGATATTATTAAAGTCGATGACAACCAAACTCAAACCTTCCTCTCATCGCTTTTCCCAACATTCTCTACTCTATGGATCACTTGCATGCGAGAAACCTTCCACTAGCCTACACACCGTCGGCATCTCACTTGAACTTCTTGCATATCCCACATGCAAATGATGCAATCACCGCTTGTGCACCACTTCGACCCCGCACATCTTTGAAATTACATTTTGAAGTTTCAAAATATTTTTTCATAGAAACCACGTCTCAGCATAATGTTAGCATTTATTTCTAGATTATCGATAAATGAATTAATTAATGGGGCCTCTGGTTTGATATTATGTTATTTTTGAGTAACAATTCTATAATTTTTTTAAAATTATTTAAAAATATTATCAAATTAAATAATTATTTTTTTAAATAATATAATATAGCATTAAAATAACATTCAAATAAACGCTTAACATTATCCAATATAGATCAACTCATCAGCGGCAGTGCTGATCTTAATAGCGCTCACCATAATTAATTATTATTTGCATGCTATTCACAAATTTGGATCTTTAACGACACATATCATACTAATTTAATATTTTTTTGCGTGTTATTTATATAATGACCTTTACCTAATTCTTTCTCCTCATTTATAAACAATTTAACTAAAAATTATTGAAATAAATGATTATTTTTTATATATTTATTTAATACTAAATTTGACGACACTTATTCAAAAAAAATGGCAACATTTCGTGAAAGTGACCAAAACATTATTAATTTTGATCCTAAATAGAACTTAAATAATTTCCAAATCTAAAAGCAAATTTTACGACTAGAAATTTTTCGTGTTTGTCAAGTAACGACGGCATAAATTATCCTGAATAAAATTCTCAAGTTCATTTTTAAGTCAATATTCAACACAGGATTCTTCAACCAAATAGTAATTCATTCAAATCTACATTCAAAATTCTATTCGCTAATTTAATTATCTCGACTAAAATATAAAAAAGTTCTCTACTTATTTATAAATTTAATTCACATATAATATTTTCAATAAGGGATAATAACCTATATGTCACACAATTTAATTTTATTTATGTCTTACCCATCTATTCTTAATTAATTATATTATGCACACTCAAAATATTATAAAATCTTACATACACACATTTGAGTTAAAACTTAATCAAAATCTATTTAAAAAAAAAAATTCTGTTAGTAAATCAATAAAATTATATTTTTACTCTTAATAGTATATATTTTTTTTCTTCTTCAATACCACACTAAAGCGCTGATTTGTCCTAAAATCAATTCACGTCGCGGATATCTTCTTTCTTTGCCGCTACCTAAACATTAAGGTTTTAAGATTTTCACTTAAAATATATTTAAATATTCTTAAAATAATATGATGAACGGCTCAGATTTTTTATAATTTAATTATAATTAAATTATTAAAAAATTATAATTACTCATTATAATAAAAATAAATTAAAATATGTATATGCAAGATTTTATAATATTTTGAGTATGTGTAGCATAATTAAATAAAAATAAATGAATAAAATATAAATAAAATTAAACTGTATGACACATAGGTAATTATTCATTTCAATAATCACATGTCAAATATTAATAGTAAATTTATATATACAATATAATCACTAATTAGAATCTGCATCCAAAAGGAATTACTAGTTTTGGTAGTATACCATTAATTAATCTCAACAAACAGTCCTCCTGACACCACGTAACGCTATATACGGCCGTAATAAATCCTTGACAAAATTATAAAAAAATAATTAAAAAACATAAAATAAATAAAAAAGATAAAAAAAGGAATGGTCCAGCCTAAACCCGGTTCAAAACAGCGGTCGACGACTCGTCCACATCGCCATTGGCGGTGGATTTCGCCGCCGCACCGCCGCCGGCGCCGAGGCACTCGAACGGCGACATCACCGCTCCAAACTTTCCCCTCACCGATCCATCTCCCTTCACCGATCCCTCGTCCCCCTTCCTCCATCCTCCCCACGCAGGAATCTTCGACGACAGCGATCGGACGAAGAACGACGGCCACCGGTCCGAACGCCCAAGCCGGACGCTCCGGCTCATCCGGCTGCTTCCTTCCCCTAGCCACCTCGAAACCCTTCTCGAGCTCCCCTCTCCGCCGCCCCTCGCCGCCACGCTCCTCGCCCGCTGCAACATCCCGGCAGCGATGATCTCCTTCCTCACGCTCTCCGGCAGCCGCAGAGTGTAGCGCTCCAGATCCCGGCCCTGTTGCCCCATCGAGTGCCCTGTGGAGTGCGATCGCGTCAGCCTCCTCGGCCGCCTCGATCCGTTCCCCCTCCTCCTGCTCGCTATTCGAGCCAGATCTGCAATCTCGTCCTTTCTCTCATCTTCCTCCACCGAAATCACCACATCCTCCGTCGCCGGCGTCAGATCCGGAGCCCTAGGTTCGTCCGAAGCTCCCTCGTTCCCGGCAGAGTCTCCCACTGGGGCATCGGCGCCGTCGGCTAGATTCGCGCGACAGACGGGGCAGGTGATGTGTGTGGCGAGCCAGGCGTCGATGCAGTCCTGGTGGAAGACGTGGCTGCACTTGGGGAGGAGGCGGAGGACATCGTCGTCCTCGAACTCGTTGAGGCAGATAGCACACTCGAGCGCCCCCTTTCCGATCTTGAGCTCCTTGACCTCCGAGTACACCAGCTTCGGGAACGTCTCCAGGATCTCGGGATCTAGTCCCCGCTGCCTGCGCGAGCGGCCGGCGATGGCGGTAGCGTTGGCCATGTCCGTCCGATCTCCGCCACACTGGCGGATGTAGATCGAGAAGAATCCCAGGAAGAAAAAGGCGCTGATCAGAACCACGATCACGATAGCCATGGATGGATTGAAAGTAGCTGATTTGAAGTAGGAATTGTTGTTGCTGTTGTTGCTGTTGCTGCTGCTGTTGGACGATGGCTGGGCCTCAGCGCATAGGCCAGTATAGAGAAGAACTAGGAGTAGGCAAAGGACGGCGGCAGAGGTGTTGGACTCTGCCTGGCGCCCTGCGATCGGGCGGCGGCGCTGCTTCGTCGCCATCGAAGAGAAGCGAAGCATTTCGGTCTGAGGGGAAGAAGAAGAAAGGGGGTTTTAAGGGCTTGGGGCGGCGCCGTGAGCTTCAAGCACAAGCGGACGGTCAAAATTTTGTGGGGCTCGGGGGCGAGAAATGAACAGAGGAACAGAGGTGAGAACTATCCTAGTTCAGCGTAGTCTTAGTCAAATTAACTGGGGCCTTAATCAAATTAACTCTTTGACCCTGTTTGACAATGAACTAAAAATCATAACTAAAATTACTCATAACTAAAATCTTAAATTTATTTTAAAAAAACTTAAAAAATTATTTTATATCTCATCTCACATAAATTTCAACATTAAACAATCACTTTATTTCACATCCAACACAATTTTCAATAAATCAATCAATTTTATTTCACATCATACACAATTTTTAGTATAACCAATTTACTTTATTTCACATCATACATATTTTTCAAAAATCACTAAAAATTCCAACCAAATCTTCTTTTTTTTCTTATTACCAAACAGAGCCTTTACCCTCTAAAAATGTTAACTTTTTAAAAAATTATTTTTACTCGAATTTAAAATTAAATTAATTATACCTATAAAATCTCTTAACTGAATTCTTAGTCACATTTAACACATGTTTATGTACAAATAAAAAACAATTACAATATCACGTACCAATTTTTTTTTAATTCTAATTATAGTACAATAAAAACATAAAAATAAAGTAAAAAACATCACCATCTTACTTGCAACTTAGTAATTTATTAGTAATGTCCTTTTGAATAGCTAAGTTGATGCAACAAACTTTTCACAAGCTGACTTTTATTTTAAAAGTGTTGCACATGGTAGAGAATGAAGTAATATCACGTGTCAAATAGTCAAAAGTATCAAATACAAATGAGTGAAACTTAACACCATAAGCTTGACAAGCAACTAAGTGTTTGCCTACTTTGCGAACAGCAATTTGACGAGCAACTTCTCTTGAAAAAAGATCATGCGTAACAACAATAGAGGCAAATGTCAAAGATGAAACTCCTCGTGACATTCAAGTAGAGGTCGACGACCAACCATAAGCCAAAATATCAATAGAACATGTAAAGTAAAACTCAAATATTAGCAAAGTCAAAAGAACTTTACAATGACATCACACACCATAGCGACCAGGAATATCAACCAATGCATTTAGATGATGGTCTAATATTGATCATCACTAAACATAGGAATAAGTAAGTAAGCAAAAGTACATAATAGCATAATGTTCAGTTGACAAAAATAGCTAATCATAACCAGACAATGGTACGACCAACAAGAAATTTTAAGCATGATCAATAGTAAAACACTCAAGCACTAATCTAGAATATGATGAAGGCATTAAATCAGCACAAAAATAGGCAACAACCTAATCATAGAAGTGAGTAGCCAAAACAAATTGAGATTTATAGAGGGCAACTACTTCTAATATACCGGCTACAAGTACATCATTAGGACACTAAGACAAAATCTCATCATACTTTCAAATCAGTATCAGACCAATCAATAAATTTTTAATATAGCAAAAGATATGAGCTAGAAGAACACTATTTTGATGGCAAGATGTGTGATTACAATAGAGATTGAGTTAAGTCGATTTGATTTGGCCCATGCCTCGACTTAATAAACTTTAGCCCAATTTGATTCAAGCTAAATATTAATTCAAGCATCGAACAACTATCATTCTTTAAGCCAAATTGTCACCTTCCAGAGGATGGGTTGTATGGAAGTATAAAATTTTAATTTATCAATTAAATTTAAATTAAATCATTCCAAAAGAAATTATTTTTTGGGCTATTTACTTAAGTTGACATTAATTTGCAATCAACTTTTTTTATTTAAAAAGATAAGTTTTATTAATTATGGGATTAAACTAGAAATTGATCCATTATTTAGATATTATTTGCCAGAGAATTACGATTAAAAAAGCACGTTTTTTGCATTTAAAAATAAAGAATTGCGTTTAATGAAACAACTATAAAAAATTTTTAATTAAAAAAATGCAAAACAATTGTAAAATTAAAATTTTAGAAAATGTGAACTTTGAATGAAGAATAAAAAAAAAAGATGAATTCATTAATCACCTCAAATATAGTTATGTTCAAATTCTATTAACTTATTTAAATGATAAAATTAAAAAAAAACTATTTTATACGAAGAAGCATTTTTTTTTTGAGATTAAATACATGCATCTTAACAATCATATATAGTGCATAATAAATATAACTTACAATGAACACGGGCGTGCGAAACAGCGAAATATAATATATATTATTTATATATTAGTGAGGATACGCAGCCCGTGTGAATGGCACGTGCGAAGTGAAATGATTGGAAAGAGAGGAGGTCAAGAAAGGCGGCTTTGCGGCAGTCTGGCAGGCGGCCGCGTTCTGGAGAGGTAGAGGTTAAGGTGTTAATATGCTTCCAACATCGAAAACCGATTGATCGAAAATTGAATTAATTTTAAATTAAATTAAAATCAAATTCATTTAAATGAGCCGATTAATAAGTTAAAAATTCAGCTCAATAATAATTTTGAACCGAATAGACTCAGCTCGATCCAGCTTAAAATATATTTTATATTATAATATATATATATATAATATATGCATATAATATTTATTAAATATATATATATTATATAATATATATATATTATAAATCGAGTCGATCTCGAGCCAGATTGAGTCAAGCGATCAGCCCAAAAAAAATGAAATTTGATTCATTTTCAAGCCGGTTCGAAAATGAATCGAAATCTGCTCGAAGTCGAACCCAATCGAGCTCGAGTTGATTTCGAGTCGATCGAAATGTAATCAATCTGATTTCAAGCTGGTACTGCTTGAAATCGGATCAGTAACAGTCCTAGTAGAGGTCATAATTAGACCCGGGCAGTAGGCTGGGCCTGATCCGGGCCGGCCTCATTGGAACATAAAAATGTTTTCTTTTGCCCGGCCCGCCCAAATATTGCTACTTTTTAATCCTAATTCTAATATTTTTATAATTTATATTTATTATTTATTAAATTATACTAATTAATATTTAATAATATATTTTAATGATAATTATTTTATTTTCTATAATAATTACATTTTAAAGTAAATGTAAATCATCAAAAAGTTTATTTCATTCAAAACTTATAAGTTACTAAAAACAATACATATATATTATATAAAAAGTCTGGCAACATATATTTAATAACTAACTGATAAATTAATCTATTAAAGCTTCAATATATTATATTATATAGTAGATTAATTATTAATTCACTGAATAATTTAACATATTAAAGCTAGTAATACAAAATTTATAATTACAAAAATATAAATATTTAAAAAATATTAAAAACAAAATTTAAAATTCATTAAATTTTACTGGTGAAATATTTGATGTAATATTGGATAAAATGTAAAGACTCTTATAAATTTTTAAAAATTTTTGGTAAATAATAATCATGAATTAATTATAAAATTTATTTTTTCAGTATTTAATTCTTTAAAATTTTTATGTAATAATGATAGCATAGGCAAAAAAAAAAATTATTTTTATTTAGTGATATTATAATTGAATTTAAAATATAAGGTCCCTTACAATTTTTTAATATGCATCAGTTTTCATTTACGGTGCTGGTGCACCGTGGACGCGCATGGAGACCCCGTTGACACAATTAGAAATAAAAAATTTAATTATTGTGCACTCAACATCAAAATTACATAAATTCTCTTGCACTTAAATACGAGAGGCATATTCAGGCTAATATAAATAATTTTAACTTCAAGGGTCATGGATGTCATTTATCCCATTTTAAAAATACATTGTGATTATTAATATATTATTATATGATAAAATACTAAATTAACTAAAAATAAAATATTGATGATTAAAAAATTTGATTAATTTCAAGTTTATTTAATTGGTGAGAAAACTTTGAAAATTATAACAACTTAAAATAGTAAATTATGATAACAAAATTATTTCTTTTAAAAAGTTGTATAAAAATTTATGAAAATTATAGTATGTTAAAATTTTAAATTATAATTTAATTTTTTAAGAAATATTATGTAATTATTTTGGTTAGTATCCGATATTGAATCAAAGATCAAATTGACATAAATTTCTTTTGTCATGTCTAATAATATGTTTTTTATGTTATATTTTAATTTATTATGCTAAATTATCTATTATAAAATTAAATTGATTATATAAATTGCTAATTAATTATAACCTAATAGAATACCAAAGTAACACGTGAAAGAAATTAATACTGTTAGATACTATCATAATATTAATCTTCAAAGTTTTGGTTAATTTTAAATTCATTTGATAGATAAAAAATTTATAAAATTACAATCAATTAAAATCCAATATTATAATATATTTCTTTTTAGAAAATAATCTGTAATATTTTTTTGTGAGCATTTGACATCGAACTATTTAATTTAATTATGATTTTTACATACGTATTTTAAAGATAAGTAATAGGCACTAAATATTATTTAATAATTTAAAAAAAAATAGTTATATTATTTATTAATATTATATATCAAATTATTGAAGTGGTACTATTAATATTTTTATATTACCGAATAATATTAAATATATATTATTTATTATTTATTTTTAAAATATTTATATAAATAAAATCGTAGTTGACAGCTAATCTAATTATAATTTAGCAGCCAATCTAATTACAACAAGTTTAAGTCAAATAATATGTGATGAATAAAAATTATAATATGGAGTTGTTAATATTAATATATTTAGAATATTTTAAATTTTTTTTATTTATAACTTGGATGTCTTTAAGAGTTAAAAGTAATATTTGTAGATATATAACTAGTAAATATAACAGTTAACTGTTACGTGAGTAAATTTTTTTTAAAAATTTTATATATATTTATTTATGAAGTTTAATTTTAACAGAATCAAAATTAAATTTGAATTATTTATTATATTATAATGCGTGAGAAATGTAATATAAATTAATTTTTATTTTATATTTATGTAAAATATAAAATAATTTTTTTTTTATTTAAAATTATATATAATATAAAATTATAATTATTTTTTAATATTAAATTTTGTATATAATGTAAAATATTAAATTAAAATTAATTATATTAATTTTTATTTTTTTGATAGAAATATTAATTTTAAAATTTTTTTTGTTTCGTAATTTTAAATTACTAAGCAAAGAGGGCGTCAAGTTTATTTAGCCCTGGGCTCCGCTCCTCAAGTGTGATGTGAGTTGTTCGAAACCGGATCCTTCTTCGGTTGACGATGAAGGGCACTTTCTTCGCTGTCGTCCTCCGGCGGCGGCTAACCGGGAATCTTGGTCCTGCGATCTTACTTCCCGTCCGTTTCCCTCCTATGAATGGTTCTAGGAACGTTTCTTGCTCTCCAGAAACGAGGAATAAAGGCATGGGCTTTGCAGTCGAGGACGAAGAGGCGTCTTCTTCTCCATCGGCAGTGCCAGACGATCTACGGAGCCGTATCTTCCGGCTTCGGCTCCCCAAGAGGAGTGCAACGGCTGTTCTCGAGAACTGGGTAGCTGAGGGGAGGAATGCGACTGCGCCGGTGCTCCGCCAGATCGCCAAGGACCTCAAGAAGTCGAAGCGCTACAAGCATGCCCTAGAGGTTTCGATTTTGCTGACCCTTTTTTATTATTTTCAGTTATTTTTTAAAGTTTTTGTAATAGCTACCTTTTGAATTCAGAACAAGCATCATTTGAGTAAGCACCAAGTTTCGGAAATAACTATGAGGCCCTTTTTGGTTTAGGGTTACAAGCTATATGGTAATTTAAGTAAAGATAATCGTGAAGTTTTAGCTATTGGAGAGCTTTTGTGATATAGAATGGTATGTAGAATTTAGAAATGAATGCCATCAGATTATTTAGTAATGTTTTCTCGAAAGATTATTTTCAGACACATCCAATGCAGTGCTTTCTAACGTTTCTATTTTAGTGAAATTACTACATCGTAACCTTGAAAATTTCAGACAGCAGAATGAAAGAAGACAAAGGCCGACGGCCCAACGGCCATTGAAATTCGAGTGAAGCAAGTTGCTGCACAAATTAGAATCCCACATGTTTTTTTTTTTTTTGATGGCAAGAATCCCACATGTTATTCTTCTCTTCTTGTTGATGGAAATTCCCTTCACCAAATTAAACAGCTGAGGAAAAAACGGGAAATTCGATAGTGAAGGATGCAAGACGAGATTTCTATGTGGAAAACCCAAAACCTGTGTGACTCGGGAACACCACAACACCTTATTGGCAGTTTTAATCCTCTATATATATGAAAAGCGGTGTGTGCTATGTGTAGAAATAAAAAGTGTAGCAGAGAGAGTGAGAACTTGTGGGGGAATGAGTACAAGATTTGTCGAATAGTTCAACTGACGAACAATTTGCTCATCGTCTAGGTGCCAACCAAACAAAGAGGTTAAATACTCCTTGGTCAGTGATGTGTTGCTAGAGAGAGGGGATAACATGGTTGAATGACTATTCTGGCCAAAGCAGGCTGGAGATCGATGGAGGTCATGCAGTGAATCTAGTTAGAGCTTAGGTCAGAGAGAAAGAGGACAGAGTGGGAGTACAGACTATATGGATTTGACGAGCTGAGCCTTGAATCTCCTCAATCTCATGTCGGGTTTGCTTATTTATAGACTCCATAAAGTAGGTATTCATGATGATCTAACACTTTCCTTTTTATCCTAACATATTCCTTTTTATTCTAATATATTCCTTTATATTTGGTTGTTAGCCTACCATCTACGTCTTTTTATGTGATTTGTGTAGGGTAGTAACAACTTTGTGGGAACTTTTGTCACCTTTTATCAACATGCTTCTCATATTGTCTAAGAAGGGAAAACGATGGATAATAGTTGAACATATTGAGCCTGATAAAGGTTAGCGAATTGCTGCTAGCTGTATTTGTTTATTATATTAGCTTGTCAAAGTACGTATAATATGTTTTCTAATCTCTATCATGCACATGCACAATCCAGATTTAAAGTTGAAAATATTATTTAACAAATTCCCCCTCTTCTGAGATGTCGCATGATATCTATATGTGTGTGCGTGCGTGTGTGGATTTTTTTGGCGAGAATTTGTCACAGCTCACTCTTGTTGCCCATCAAAGCCTTTATTTATAGGATTCCATCAATTGAACACTTTCAAATTCTTAATGGCAAAGAAACTGAATGTGTTCAACTGCATAGGAGTAGTAGACCATTCATATCATATTTTGACGACTTCCAAACATCCGTCAAGAGCTTCTAAGCCGTAGGAGGTCGCAAGAAAATACAGAAAGAAGGGGAAGATTTTGGCTGATGTGGCGCTGCCATCAGTTGAGGGTTCCTAGCAACAACCATTTTATGATCTGTTATAGGGATGAGGCGATTATTCGAAAGGTCGTCAAAATGATTTAGTCTTATGGAAATGAAGAAATGTAGTTCCAGATTGACAAAGATATTTCTCTGAGAGAAGAAAGGCACCTGTTGTTGACATGCCAACGAGAGGCCTTATGAACTGTCATGTTGTTCTTTTAAGCAGTTTCTCTCGGGCCCTCTAGAGCTATAGGCGAAGGATCACGTTCGATAAGCGAGAGAAGTGAAGCTCCCGACCTGAACTCACTCCCATCCTCTAAATAATGAACTTGAGCTTCATTATGATCTGACTGTTTTACTTGATAAGGTAATCCTAGTTGATCCTTCAAACATTACCTTGGATGTAGATGCTGGGTTTATTGATTACGATTTGTCAATTGTGAAGGGCATTATTTCTCAATTCTTAGGAATTTCTGAAGGAAGTGGAGGAGGCCATCAAGTTTGTAAAGCAAAGAACCAAGATGGATTTTTTTTTGTTGAAAAGTGAACCTACTTGAAGTTAAATAAGCACCTCATTTCCTTTGAGAAGGAAATTTAGAAGCTGCACGATGAGGTCAGAACTTTGAAAGAAGAAATGTTGAATATGTTGCGAGAGATTTTCGGTTTGAAGGAGAATGTTTGATTCCTCTGGACTGTTGTCTTGGAAAAATGTTGAAAGTAATAAATTCGACTGTATTTGAGTTATATCAAGATCTCCAGTTTTATTTCTTCTCTGTTTTTGTCAAACAAATGTATTGCGAGCATACTTCAATGAAATCCTTTTTTATGCAATCTGGTTATCAAAAATTCTTTACCTTATTCTAAGCTTTGGTATTCTAACAATTTTTTGGGTTTGACCACAAAATGGGTTGAAGATCTTATGAGTTCTACCAGACTACTAGGAGAAGTAACATTTATTCTCAAATAGTTACTGACGCTGACATCATATTCACTTTGATGGAACTTTCCTAAGAAGCATTGTCTATGGGGATTTGATCAAGCTAATGTGGATGCACATAGAGTATCTGTAGACATAGATAACTCTATTTATGTCCTTTACTATTTGGCTTTCAACAAGATGAAGATCAAAAACTATTCCCCATTGCCAACAACAATGACATTGTCATGTTTTTCAGTAGATGTTCACAGGTTCATTGGATTGTCTCGCTTCCAATGAAACTTGGAGATGGTGTAAACTTTTTTTCCGAGACAGTTGACTTCATTATTGTCAATGTAATACCCTGCCCAACCCTATTTTACTCAATTAATAATATTATTATTTTTATTAGAAATGTTGACTTTGAATCAAACCAAGTGTTATAAAATTCATATTATTCAATATATACGTAATAACAAGCTAAATTAAGATAATAATCTTGAAAGATAATCAAATCTTAAAGCATATTATATTAATCTAAATTTATTTCATTTTTAAATAGTAAATTTAAAGTTTAAAATGCCTCTCTCTCTCTTCCTCCAAATCTCTCTCTCCACCCCATCTACTTCAACCCTTCCCATCTTCTTCCCAACTCCCAACAATGCCCATCCCCTTATCTTATGCGACCACCATTCGTGGCTATTCTATCTAGAATGTTGCTAAGATATGTGGTGGCGCTAGAGCTCATCTCGAAAGATCCCTCAGCACCCCTCAGGAAGAATAAGCCGCTCTGGGTTGTTCCAAGTCCGATCATATCAATTTTAGTAAGCTTCCCCCCCCTCTCTCTCTATTTTCCTTCCTCTCATAAAAACCTCACAGCGGCGAAGCTCCACCGATCATTTCAGAGACGCCTCAAACTTCTTTAACCCAACCTATACCCTTTCCCACTCTAAAGTCCCCAACCTGCCACCTTCTCCTAACCCATTCACCATTCTTAGAAGCTTAACCTTGACTCATATTAATTAGTATTGACCCCACTTCATAAAGTTCTAGCCCTGAGCAACTTCTTAACATTCTCAAAGAAACCTTCAACACTCTTAGAAGGTTCAATATAAAATTCAATTTGGCCAAGTGTATCTTTGGAGCATCGTCAGGAAGATTCCTTGGAAATCTCATCTATTCATGAGGAATTGAAACAAACTCAAACAAGATTAAGGCAATCTTCGACATGTTATTGTGTAAGAATTTATCATGTAATTTAGAAGCTCACCATGAAAATTGCTGCACTAAGGCGTTTTATTTCTAACAACAATGGCAGCTAAACCTTTACCCTATTAGGTGGGATTGACTATATGAATACTTTATTTCTATTATAATCTTTCAATTAATAGCTTTTTTTTAGCTCTAAGTAAGCTCATTCTTGCTTTTTTTTTTGGTTTTTCTCTTGCTCTTTTTACATAGAAAAGATCTAAACTTAACTATCTCTATTGGAGTTTCTATCAGCTTATTATATATATATGTGCAAATCATTAAAGTTGTCTCTCTTTCAGCTTATTCTCAATTGAGGTTACTTTAACCTTTTCACGGATGTATTCTCCTTTCATTTTGTGCTTTCGTGTATATTCACTCACCTATTTTAACATTCTTAATTTTGCGATACTTTATTTTGTTTGTATATTTTTGCTTTGTAGTGTAGCATTTAGCTCCATCTAAATGATGACCTATTATTGTTCCTTATAGTCTTTGCTTTGTAATCCAACCAACTAAGGTGCTTCATCGTTTAGCCAGGCAAAAAATACTTACCATTCTTCAAGTGTTTTCGACACTTCAAATACAAAAAATGTGAACAAGCTTTTAAAGCTTTGAAGGAATATTTGACCACTCCTATTCTTTTGGATTCCGTTAAGATGAAGTCTTTGTACATATGGCTGTAACTGTCAAAGCTATATTTGCTATCTTAATTTGAGAAGATGTTCAGCACTAAGTAGGGAACCTTCCTCTTGAAAAAGCTTGCTTTCTCATTAATCATTGCTTTAAAAACCTTTGGCACTATTTTTAGGCTCACATTGTGAAAGTGGTTATTGATCAACCATTGAGGTGAATATAAACAATAAAGTTCATTGCATTTCAAAAAGTTTGATTATGTATACAATCATATTAAAAACATCATTCTTTGTCGTCTGAGTGACTCATTAAAGAAGAGCTTGGGCTATACTTTGAATATGAAGACGATGACTCCTTTCTTGTTCTTTAGGATCAGATTTGGCAGGAACTTCGACAGAAGGCAACTGTAAAAGTTCCAAGGCTATATTGCTGATGTTGTCAAAGTCCCTTTTGAATTGCTTCTCTCACATGTTGATGAAAGACTCCTTAATGGTGATGTCCTGGGTTTGGAGGTACTTCCGAAAATTCAAATCTCTCATAGTTCCTTTGGGAACAATCTAGTAGTCAATGAGCAGTGAAGCTTGGTCATTCCAAGAGTTCGAGAGGAGTAACTTGATTAGTTGAGAAAATCCTAGCTAATTCCATTTCACTTCTTAACTAGCAATTATACTCTATTAGTAGGACATTTTTCATAATTGCTTTATAATAAAGCAATTCCTACAATAGACCGAATTTCTATGCATTAACTTAGGGGCTAAACAATCATGATGGAACTACCTATTGGATAAGACCCAAGACTTTAGTTCCTAGGGCTAATGTGGATAGATTTTATGCTCTAATTTTCTATTTGATTGCACATTTATATGCAAAATGCACTTACATCCAAAGAAATCGTATCGAGAACAAGTTTTGAAAAATCAATTCCTTGATCCACTCAAAGATTTAGGACTCTCTGATTAGCTTGAGCTTTGACATGGCTAGGGGTGACAATATATAACTTGACCACCTGGATCTGAGAATTTCGGGTATGGGTCATGAGGTTTGTCTTATTTATTAGAAATGTTGGGTTTGTGTTGTACATAATTGGGTTTGGTCAAGTTCGGGTTACCCATTTATGAACATTTGTTCTATAATCGGGTCGAATCGGGTTCAGGTGATTGATTTTGACCTATTTAATAATCGGGTCAAGTTCATGTTAGGCTATTCATGTCGGGTGAGATTTGGGCTCAGGTTGAACCTGACCGGTCAACTTGTTTTACTACCACAATACACATGACAAGACTTTTAAGAGCATAGCAAGGAAGACCTCTCTAGGATGGGAGACACAAACCAGAATCCAAGTGCACCATAGCTCCAAGATACCGAAGTGATGGAGTATCACTAGAAGAAGTCCTAATGCATCCTGTCATATGCTAGCTCCATGTCCACTTTGATTGCCATCACTAGAAGAAAGTTTGTGTATAGCATCTTGAGGTAGAAGGCTTGTATGCTATACTTCAATTAGGCGCGAAAGCACCCTGCAAACAAGACAAGTGGCCTAAGGATGTCTTTCATGCAATTGATGACAAGTTTGGTAATAATTTTATAAACTGTGGTGCGGAGGCTGATAAGCCTATGCTAGGTTGGCTTTTCAGCTCCCTACATTTTAGTGATGAGAACAATAAGCATGTTCTTGCACCGACAGGGTATCAAATTTATTTGAAAGAAATGTGTAAAGCAACTCTATTAATATCTCTACTTGTGGTACCATTAGTATCTTGTGACGAAGGACCTACCTGTGGTACCATCAATGCTCGGAACCTTATTGATGCCAAGTGAATGGATAGCCTCCTCAATTTCCTTCAATGAAATTTATTTTGTAAGATATGTAGCCCTATCAAGGAGAATGGAATCTCCCAGTTGGGGTAGTGGGAACTCCTGATGGGGGAAACAGGAGGTTCCCACTTGGTGGAAAAGTGATCCATTAGAATGCGAAGGATGCCCTGCTCGTCTTCTAGACTCTCATCAAGGAGTTGGATTGCCTTTTGAAGCTAGTGGAAGAATATAATACCTGTTTGGCTTGTGTGGAAACTTGATGGTGTCACAGGGCTAAGGAAAAATGGGTCTCCCGGTGTGGAAACATGTCCCTTTTTTGTCTGTGTAGCTTATTGTCGGCACCACATAATCTTGAAGCTATTTAATTTACACAATCACTTCTGTAGGTAAAGCAGCAGAAGATGGAGAATTTTAAGGCAATTCCCTTGAAATATAACCTAACCTTAAGTGCTTCAAAAACTTGTCAGTAACCTTGACCATGAAGTGTAGATCTTCTATTTTGAATAATAAAATATCAAATATATGATACTTTCTTAAGAACTTTATGTTCTTTACATCAGATTTTTTCTCACTGTGGTAAATTTTTTGTTTATTTACAACTAGATGTCTGTAATAGCACCGAGGAAAGGGGCAACTTTCAGTTCGTTGCATTAATCTTACTATCTACATGCCTTTATAGTCTAGTTTCACCATAGTTGACAAATAGCTATTATGAAGTGAACCTACATCACAACCCTTGTCTAGTGAAGAAATGAACGGGCAATAACCATAGTTGACAAAGAGCCAGTGAAGAAAATGGTAGTTGGTAAAGAGCTACTGCTTCTAATTCACAGTATCATTGTTCTGACAATAGTCGCTCACCTCCTTTAATAGAGGTTTTTCTTAAATCAGCTTATGTGTTTTTACGGACAACTTCCATTATGGAATTTGTCATTATATGCTAATTTTGATGTTTGGGAACATTTAATTTAGGAGTAATTACTTAGATGTCTGCATATATTACATGGATTTCCTTTTCATCCTAATTTATTGTTCTTAGAGAAATGTTTGTTTTTCTCAACCTTTTTTTTTATAAAAGTTCTCAACCTAAATTATCTCGTGCATTAACCTCTGTTAAGTTTCCGAAACGTATGATATGTATGTTTCTTGAAAATCTTTAGATATCAGAATGGATGAAAAGTCATCAGGAATCTGAGCTGTCAGATAGTGATTATGCAATGCGTATAGACTTGATCACAAAAGTATTTGGTGTTAGTTCTGCTGAAGAATTCTTTGAGGGGCTACCAGCATTCTCAAAATCATGTGAAGTTTATACTGCTCTTCTCCATTCTTATGCTGGAGCAAAACTTATAGACAAAGCTGAGAGCCTCTTTCAGAGGATCATGGATTCAAATTTCTCCTCAAGCGTTTTGATCTATAATGAGATGATGACACTGTATGCATCGATAGGTCAGATGGATAAGGTCCACAATATTGTTGAAGAACTTAAAAGGAGAAATGTTTCCTTAGACTTATTTGCGTACAACTTATGGATTACTGCCTCTGCTGCTACTCTTGATATTGAAAGGGTTAGTAGCATTCTTCATGAAATGGCCTGTGACTCGTGCTCTGATGGTGGCTGGGAAACATACATGAAGTTGGCTGATATATACATCACAGCTGGTCATCTGGCCGGTTCAGATAATGCTCTTGTCAACTCAGGGGAAACTATAAGTCAAAAAGAGTGGATTACTTACGATTTCCTTATTATTCTGCATGCTGGTCTTGGTAATATTCAGAAAATAAATGAAATATGGAAAGCTCTGAAGAGGACCTCACAGAAAATGACAAGCAGAAACTTCATTTGTATTCTTTCTTCGTACCTTGTGCTAGGGAAGCTGAAGGAAGCTGGAGAAATTATATGCGAGTGGAAACAATCTAAAGTTTTGGACTTTGATATTTCCTCTTGTGATAAGCTCTTTAACGCATTAGTGAAGGCTGGCTTAATGGATGCAGCAGAGAAGTTTCGTGGATTGATGCTTCAGAATGATTGCAAAATAGGAGAAAGCGTTATGAATTTGTGAACTTAAGTTTTAGGGCTGACATCAGTGATCAAATTCGGTCTCTTTTGTGATTTTGAGATCCATCTTTTCAGTTTTTTAAGTTCTGTTGAGCTTTGTGCTGTAATGTATCCTTAGCAATTTCATTTCCTTTTAGTCATGTGAACAAGACTAGTTTAAAATATAGTTTTTCCCTGTCAACAATTTGTTTTCTTCTTATCTGACTATTCTGCTATTAGTAAAATCACTTCTGTATTTTTGGATGCCGACGATATATTGTTTACTGCAATTCAACTTTTTCCATGTAAAGTCATGTGGATGGGTCAAAAGAACCTGAGACTTTATCCACTCATGCAGATTTTTTTGTGGATGGCATCACAGAGCAATTTTCAGGCATCACCACCAGTTGATCATGCTACTGTATTAGATCTAATCGTCAAAGTTGATGGCTTGGCAAAAGCAGAACTTTATTTTGATCAGATATCCACCAACGCTTCAAAGAAGTCAGCTTGTCTACCTCTTCTCCATGCTTATGTAAAGGCAAGAGAGCTGGAAAAAGCAGAAAAACTCTTGGCAATGCTGGGGAACTTGGGCTTGATAGCGAACCCTCATCCCTTTAATGAGATTATGAAACTCTACATGGCAATAAGTCAGTTCGAAAAGACCATTTATGTTATCCAATTTATGAAGCGAAAAAAGATTCCTTTTAATGTTCTTTCGTACAACCTTTGGATGAATGCCTGCGGCAAGTTAGCTGATGTTGCTTCACTCGAGATGGTTTACAAAGAGATGAGGGCGGACAAGAATGTTGAAGTTGGTTGGAGTACATACTGTACATTAGCTCATATTTACACTAGATTAGGTCTATTTAACAAGGCTTTCACTTCCCTTAGGATTGCCGAAGGCAAGTTATCACTGAGAAAAAGACTGGGATACTCATTTATCATTACACTTTATGCTGCTCTAGGTGACAAGGATGGTGTACTAAGGCTTTGGGAATCCAGCAAGAGAGTGGCAGGCAAGATCCCTTGTGCTTGTTATATGAGTGTCATATCATGTTTGATCAAGCTTGAAGAGATTTTAGAGGCTGAAAGGGTCTTCAGGGACTGGGAATTTCAATGCCGGAATTATGATATTCGGGTGCCTAATATTCTTCTTGGTGTTTATGTTAGAAATGGATGGATTGAGCAGGCTGAATCTTTGTTTCGTCATACTTTAGCTAAAGGTGCCACACCAAATTACAAGACATGGGAGATTCTGATGGAAGGATGGGTGAAGAACAAGCAGATGGGCATGGCTGTGGAAGCTATGAAGAAGGGTTTCTCCTTACTGGAAAATTGCATTTGGAGGCCTCCTTCAGAGATTGTACTGGCCATTGCAGAGTATTATGAGCTACATCTGGATGTCGAGGAATCTAGAAGGTATGTTGCTGTTCTTCGACGCTTTGGTCTCATGAATTTGCATTTGTACAAGTCTTTTGTGAGATTGCATAGAAAGGCAATGTGTGAAACTCCAAGCATTCTGAGGATGATGGCTGAAGATGGCATTGAGCCTGATGAAGAGCTCAGATTACTGCTTCACCACAGTAAAACATCTAGCATTGAGGATATTTCTGTTGATTAGTCATTTATCTCTCCATTTAGTTTGAGATTATAGCAAGTTCTTATATGAGCTTATTGTTCGAAGAACAAGCTCATGAAGGAGCTTATTGTTCATTGTTCAAAGTTCAAGCTCATGATGGTGTTGGTTCTTGGTGAGATTGTATTCTGTTAATTCCAAAAGTTGTTTAGATGTCAACGTGATTTAAGTCTGGATTAACCCATTTCAGGAAGATAGTAACATTGTGGTATGGATTGAACATGAAAAAGCAGATCGTGAAGTTGAGATTGATGTTTGAATATAATGTCATTTGATGAATTTTCAGCTCTTAGATTAAACTCTAGCCATTAGCTAATGTGGCTGTGTATGGACTACCAGATTAACTTATATCAATACTAGAAGGTGTGGGACTACGAGCAGTTCATTATCATCTAGATTCTGGAGTGATTATTGCTACATAAAACCCAATGATGACGAGCTGCATTTAGGCAGAGAGCTACGAGATCACATTCTCCTAAATGGCTCTCACATGAGCAACCACTCTTACCAACAGCCTAAGGATATTATCAATCCAAGCGCACAGGAATGGTAGCATCTCTTCACGAATCCTGATGCTGTTGTTCTCTTCATTAATTCTGTTCCTAGACGGGATTCGACCCACAACAATGTCGACCAGGCCGGTTGTCTTCCTGCAAAGAACTTTTCCTGGAGGTTTGCTTCCAGCTTCTTCAGTCTCTCCTAGAGCTCCTTCACTGCCCCTTCTTGTTCTTCGCTGATGATGGAGGGCATTTGGAACTTCCACAAGGCACGGCCAGAAAATAGAGGTTTGGATATTTGTTTCTCAGATAAATAACACTTAAACTCTGATGTTTACAATGCTTTTAACATATTACCTTGTTTTTTGAATTATTTTGCACCAGTAATTTCATGCCGAGCTTGATTTCATGTTTGTTAGTGCCCTAGTTTATTTAATGTATTCCATTCAAATATTTCCTTAAATGTTTTAAAGATTTGAACTGAATAATTGCTAAAAATATGATTATATTTTCCTTGTCTCCTCCTCCCCATTGCCCCCAAACCTCCCACCCTCTTCTTAATGCTACAATAAGAGGAGGGAGCGAGAGAATTGATAGAGCTCAGTATATGTCAATGTAGCACTATAAAAAATAGTTAGGAGAAAGACCAAGCCACCAAGATGACCAACAAAAGAACATTAGAGTAAAGAAAAAAGGTAGAAAAGAAATGATACGAGGCTTTAAGGTGGTTCTAAAAGATCTTCTTGTGTCCACCCAAGCTAAGCTTGAAAATTTTCACTGGCTCAAAGTATGGTTGTAGAGAAGAAAAAAGTAGGATTGCTGGAGGGAATGCATTGTAGAGACTTTGGAAATTTCGAGAGAGTTTGGTGGAGTTGCGATCTATATGTATCTCTTCGGATTGTGGAATTAACAACCTCAATGGGTTTGGATCCCTATGTATAGTTGAGGAATGGAGCTCAAGTAACTAGTGATCTTTATTGTCAAAATTGCTACCTGTTGAATGCGGGGATCTACTACTACGTGTCCTATCCACTCGTAGAACTGTGAAATTTAAATTGCTAACATAATAACAGTAAATTTGAATTTGGAGCGGAGGATTTCTTTGGTGGCAAAGTGAAATTTAAATATATATTTGAATTATAGTGAGGCTTACTTGGTTGTATACATAACTGAAAGCTTAAACCCTTGATGAGAATGGTTAAAGTAGAAAATAAGCTAATGAACCCCATTGGGAATGTGGTTTAGGGGAACTCCAATAGGAAACTACCTGGTGGGGACACAGATCAGCATCGAATTGGATGACTAGGATGACGTCATGTGCTGAATCAAAATTCAAATTCAAATTAATTAGAGCTATTAGAGATTTCCATATTAGCTTTATTTTGATTTGATTTGATTCAAAGCATATCTGGAAGATTTGGAGATTCACCACATTTGGAGCTGATTTTATTTTATTGTAATAGAATTAATTCCATATTTATTTTTATTTATTTGGTATTTTTTTTTCTGCATTTAATATTCTATTTTCAAATTTCTACATGGGATCTCTCTATATAAAGAGGTCGCCTTGCATTGTAAAAGATAGCATTTGATGAATGAAATTATGTTTGAGTTTTCTCAGAGCCTAAACTCGAGTTAAGAGGTCGATATTCCGGTGAAGGAAAGGATAAGGTTAGCCTTGGTGAGAATCCTCAAATTGACCTAGTTATCCACTTTTTCAAAAAGAAAAAAAAATCTTTGCGCCCTCACCTACCTCCGAAGCTCGCTCCGCTCGTAGCGCCGTGCAG
>JAEMOT010002282.1:25461-47071 GCA_019297695.1 Apostasia ramifera | reverse complement strand
GGGATGGGGAAGAAAAGCCCGCTGTGGCGGTGAAATCTTCGGTCATCTCGAGGTAAGCTGCGGAGGGGGGCGGCTGTTCTGATTTCAACACGCAAAATTGGAATGAGGGCGTGGCGCGAGGCATGCAAGATATAACGAATGGATACGTTTATCATCAACAAAATGACAAAAGTTTTTTTAACAGCTCAAAGTCCGGCCTTTATATATAGTATAAATAAGAATTGACGTGCCATTAAATTTGTTTATTAGGTAAAATGAATTTTACCAAAAATTGGCTAATTCACTTAAAAATGAATTTATCCAAAAGTTTTCAATTTTAACGAAAAATGAACTAGAAATCCAAAGAAAACCGTGACAAAAATTTAATTACTTTATTTATTTTAAATTTCTTTAAATAAATAAATTTGTGAATTTCTTATACTTACATGAATAAATAGGCCTTGAAGTTAAATATTAAATTTTGAGATGCATTTTCTTTAAAGATATTCATCATTTTTTTTTAAAATTTTTGCTTGAATTTTTCCAATTTTAAGCAAAATCTACCTGGACAAATAATTTTTAAGATGTGCTAAAATAGAAAGTTAATCGAATAAATTATTATTAATATATTTATTATCATTAAAATTAATATGAATTTAAAAATATAGTTTTTGAAATGAAAATTAGGCAGCCAAAAGGTCTAATAGTCTCTTATTTGTCTTACAATGCATTGCATGTAGGGGTGGCGATATATGATCCGATTCGTGAATTTGATCCGAACTTGACTCGCAAATTTCGGGTATGGATCATGAATTTTGACCCATTTATTAAACGGGTCGGGTTCGAGTTGGGCATAATTGAGTCGGGTAGGATTCGGATTGGCATTTATCAAAAAATACTCTATAAATGAGTCGGGTCGACCGCTAACCCGACTCATTTATTAATTAGGTTGGGTAAGGCTCGGGTTGGACATTTATCAAAAAATACTCTATAAATGAGTCGGGTCGACTTCTAACCCGACCCATTTATTAATCGGGTCGAGTTCGGGTCATGAATTTTGACCCATTTAATAAATGAGTCAAGTTCGGGTTGAAGCTATTTGGGTTGGATTAGATTCGAGTTCGACCCAAATCCGATCTACCGACTCATTTTGCCACCCCTAATTGCATGGACTTAGTTTTTTTTTTTGTGATAAAAATTGCATGGACTTAGTTGTTGATGGTATGCAGCTTTTTTAATATATTTTTCTAAAAATATGTATTTTATATAACAGCTTGCTTATTTATTTATTTATTTATTCCTTAAAAAAAAAAAAGCAACAGTCTTCCCGATTTACCGCTATATAAAGCGCGCGTCCACTCCGCGTTATAATAATCTCCTTCAATATCCATATATTGCAATTCCACCCTTCGTTTGAAAAATTCTTTACACTCAGCACCTATTTGGAGTTTGGACGCCGCCAAGTAATAAAAACCGCGTCCATTTCTGGTAGAAACGTAATTACTGCGAAGTTTCGTTCGTCTCCCCGAAAACTCCGGAAAGAGGAATCCGTTCTCGTTCTCCTCCTATTAAACTACCGACGACTCGCCCAAAGTGATCTCAAACCCTAAGCGGATCGTAATTTCAACCTAGATTTCGATCTTCCAGCGGCCGATTCGATGGCGTATCGCACGCTCGAGCTCACCCTGATCTCCGCCAAGGACCTCAAGGACGTCAACGTTTTCTCCAAGATGGACGTCTACGCGGTCGCGTCCGTCGCCGGCGACCTCCGCACGCAGCAGCGCACCCGGACCGATCGTGACGGCGGGAAGAACCCCTCGTGGAACGCCGCCCTCCGGTTCCCCGTCCCCGCCGATCCAGCTGCCGCCGGCCACCTGGTCATCCACATCCTGCTCCGATCCGAGCGTACCTTAGGCGATCGTGACGTCGGCGAGGTCCATGTTCCGCTCAAGGAGCTGCTCGACGGATCCGCTGGCGGATCCAAGCACGTCAGCTACCAGGTGCGCAAGTCCTCTTCCGGCAAGGCCAAGGGTGTCCTGAATCTCTCTTACAAATTTGTGGATCTACCGGCGTCAGCGGCAGCGCCGCCTCCTGCGGCGGCAAAGCCTGCCCCCGTGCCCACCTCCTACCCACCTCCGGCACCCGAGAAGGCGTCGAAGGGTGGTGACGAGCCGGTGATGGCTTACCCTGCCGGCGGCCCCAGCGGATCGGCGTATCCTTATCCGCCGGCATCTGCGCCTTACCCGCCCCCTGGTGGATACCCAGCGTATCCACCGCAAGGAGGTTATGCGGCGTACCCTCCGCCACCACAGGCTGGGTACGCCTATGGTCCTTCGCAACCGGCGGGATACGGATACGGTGGACCGCCTCAGGGTTACGGCTACCCCGCCGCTCCGCAGAAGAATAACAAGAACAATTTCGGGTTGGGGCTGGGCGCCGGCTTGCTCGGCGGTGCGCTCGGCGGGATGCTGATCGGCGATATGGTTTCTGATGCGAACGGCTACGACGCCGGCTACGACGCAGGATTTGATGATGGCTTTGGATTTTAGAAGCTGGGAGTATGTATTGTTCATGAGACAACAACAATTATTTATATTTCTCCTTTTCTTCTCTCTTTTACTGTTTTCACTCCTATACATCCTCTGAACGGTTATTTGCTTATGTTTGTGAACAATATCTTGTTGTACAGCTTTTGTTGGTGGCGAACAGCATCTGTTGATTTGCTGATTTTCTTCTGCTTTCTCTGCTTTGTATTGATCATTGTTGTTCAATTCATTAGTTGATTGATTTGACCAAAAAAATTAAATTTTTATGAGGTTGAAGAAAAGAAGATGTATATCTAACAAAAAAAAAAAAAAACACTACTGTTGATTTGGAAAATCATTTTTGGTCATTTGTGTATTTCCTTTTTTTCTCAGCTGCTTTTTAATTTTCATATGTATTGTAATAGACAACAGTAGCAAAATTTCAGTCTCAAAATAATGTGCAGGATGTGGAATTAGTTAATTAATATTAATATTTTGGTAGATGTGAAATGAAATAAAGTTTTTATTTTATCTTTTTTTCAAATTTGATTGAATCTTAATCTTATGATTTATGTATAATGTCATCTGTTGAGTTGAAGTTAATCTGATTAATTTAAATTTTTGCAAACAAACATATCATATTAATAATAGCAGATCTTTGTTCTTCTGTTGATTCTGTTTCTAGAAAAAGCTTCAGTAAGAGAAGAATATATAGCTTTTTCACATGCAAAAAGGAGATTGCACTTCGAATAATCATAGTTTTGATATTTTGTATGCCAAAGAATAAAAATATATTTTGTATCCCAAAATGTTCGTACGTGTCAAATCTATAATTCCTTGATGCAAAAGGTGTCGAGTTTATGATATTTTGGAAACCATTGAATTTATAATCATCTTTTTTTTTTATAATTTTATGATCTTTTAGAGTGCAATTCACTATTTTGCCTTTTGAATGCAATTTGTATTTTGATCCTAAGTATATTTGATCTCGAATATATACACACGCACTCTCTCTCTCAACTTTTTCTTTTCTTATTTGCAAGCACTATGAGCCAATAGCCGGTTACAATCAACAAATAAAGTTCTCCGCATTTAGTTCATTGTTGTTTTGATGTTATGTAATTTAAATGTCATAATATCTAAATATCATCTTTTGATTAATAAGTTTATAATTTTATAAAAAATTATTTATAAATATCATTAAACTAAATAATTATTTTTTCTAAATAACATAATATAATATCAAGATATCATTGAACTAAATCCCCCCCTTAATATTTATGCTAGTTTGAATAAACTTTAGATCAAAGTGAATCTGAATTATTTAGTGCTCTAGTAAATTCAGTAAAGCTGCAATATTTATGTTAGCACTGTGAGCAAAATAGAATTTATATCCTGAAATTATTTATAAATTCAGCTGCATGCACCACAAGGTTCAACTGGCTAAATTTATGGTTTTTAAGATACAAAACATCTAGTTATGTTTTTGAGATAAAAACACCAAAAGTATGTGGTTGGAATTTGCATTTTGCTCTTACATTGCTGATGCTCTACTTCCCCATTATGTACTATGTCACTGGAGCAGAATGGATTATGTAAAAATATTTACATCAACTTAGATGGACGATTGATCTTTGACCTATAGATAACCATCGAGCACAGTGTCATTTGAACCAAATCCTCAAATGGGAAAAATTTCAAGTCATTGTTGGTGACGAAATTAATGTTGAAACTGTAACTAAGAAGAGAAAATTAACCTTACTTTAGTTCTCACAGCAACAAAGCTTCATGACCCATCAATTCTATCGCGAGTCTAAGCCGACCTGGTCATCAAAACAACTTAGTTACACTGCATTAGAGAAAGCAATTAAAAAAGAGTTGCACTTGCAAATGACGTTATCGAAGAGAAATGGAGAACAAAGACGTCGATGAGAATGAGGAAGAAGATGAGGCAAAGCAGAACAAAAATTGGGATGAGGATGAATAAAAACCAGTATGTTAACATACATATCCTTAACAAGATTTCGGTCAAACTATAGCATGAACCTTAGATACATGTAATGCTGCGGAGTGGTTGGTGCAAAAGTAGTGGCTGAATCTGCCGTGCTATCCTGAGATCGACGAGTTGGTCTGATGATTGGGATTGATCCGGTTGTATGAACAACATCATTTCTCACCAAACGTTTGGCTAATGATGAAAGAACTGAATGATCTACAAGTTCCCAAGCCAAGCATCTTGTACATTTTACAACAGAAAAAAGAAACAAACATTTATACAATTGATCAAACATTAGATCAGTCATAAAAGGAACTAAATGAAGAGAAATAGCTTCACATTATACAATAAATGACTGGTGTGTAATTCAATATGAATCCTATTTCTTGAACAATGAGTTGGAACTCAACCATCACATATCTCTCACTATCAATTTAAGTCAATACAGGTTCTATTAATATGTTGTCAACCATCCCAGCTGCTTCCATGCAATTCCTCCAGTTTAATATGAATTCAAGCAGAGAAAGTTGCCAGATTAAAAGTAAAACATATAGTTTGGAGAACCTGTAGAGCTTTTTTAGATACTTGAGTTGGCGGATCATTGATCTCAAAAAGCAAGCCAAAAAAATCTCTGTATTAGCTTCCAGTTTTCCTGGAGAAGTGAAGCATTCCAAGCACTTCTTGAGCCACATTCCTTTCGTTTTTCATTTAGTGGGACTTGTTAAACAAGTTTGCACTTCTAGGATTTATGACACTAAGATTAGACGCCAAAGGAGTTAAATTACTATTTGACACCTTTCTGCAGAACAGGCGAGATCTCGATCCCATTTTTCGTGCTCGAATGCCCTTTCTGACTGCCCCATTCCTTCCGAATTTGAGAAACCCGCTAGCGAAAGCTTCCAGGGCCTTCATGCTAGGAAGTCGGTTCCTACTGCCTTGCCTCCTGTTGTCATTTAAAGAAGGTCGATTAATGTCATTGATGCAGACATTACTTAAAAACTCCTCAGAAACATCAAACTTGCACTTTTCATCCAGGAACAATGGCTTGCTAGTGCCAAAATCTAATTCAAACTGAGGTTCGTTCAAGTCAAATAGCGCCTGTTGAGGGAGATTGTCCTCATGGAGATTGCCCACATGTGCGGAGCTCAAAGATGTACGAGATGATGCCTTCTCCTCTGATTTCACTACTTTCTCCTGTGATAAAATTAGCTTGTGGCTTCCATTTCTTATTTCTTGCTTGCAAACAGTTAGTCGCTGACGTTTCAACGGAGGAGCCAAAATATCAACAATAAAATGATCATTTTCAATCTCAACATCTGAACATTTTTGGAACTTTTCAGGTTGAGCGGTCATCATTCCAGTGTTATTACTGGTTTCTTCTGATGAAGCATAAGCTAACAGCTCAGAGGAGCTACCACTATCAGTTTCTTCCATAGCATTTTGACCAGTGAGCTCAGAAGGTAAGCTTCGGAGCTCCCTGAAATTGAAAGAAGATGCTGAATTTTCAACTAAGCTAGTGTCCACCACAGTAAACTTAAGGAGTTCAACATTCCGATTCGGAAGTCTTGATTGATGATCAGAGATACTGTTCAGATTTTCACTGCTAATACTATTTGCTTTCACTTCAACTTTGAGCTTGAGAAGACTTGGATCAGATGCAACTTTATTCAGCACATCGGTCACAGAATCGAAATAGTGTTCACCCTTTACAAGCTTTCTCCTCGAGAATTTTCTTATACCAGGGATGAGGAATACCAACGTCTTTTTTGAGCTGGTGTTCCGTGGAATTTCGGAATGCCAGCCTCTAGCGAGAAGCCGTGGCCAGACCGCTTCCCAGAATAGATCATTCGATTTGGCCTTGCTTAGTCGGAAATCTCCAGATAGAAATTTGATGATTTCACTGGATTCAAGAGAGGAACAGGCTTTTCCCGTAGGTACTTCGACACGGGAAGGCATTATGTGATTTTTTCTGTTGGGATCAAGCAGAAAGCCAGTAAGATCCTGTTTCTCTCTGCCAATTCCCACAGCTTCTATGAGATAGTCAATGCCAGCATTGTTTTTTAAAGTGAAAACAAATTCCTCCAAAGTAGATCTTCCCTCATTGAAGGTCTTAGCAGCCTACAAAAGAAGCATATTTAAGTCATTTTGCAAAGCAAGAAACAACTAACTACTGTAATAAATAAAAGTAGTACAAGTTGCATAATGATGATATCAACGGTAATGCACATTCATCTCAAAGATCTGAATTATCTCATGCAGATCCTCAGGTTGCTTACCTATTGCATACATGTCTTTACAGTAACAGGCAGGTTATTAACCAAAAAACTCGTGCTTTTATCATACTATCCTAACCAAATATTGTTGTCCTTTTTTGATAAACCCTCGATGTGTGAGTGATGCCCCATCCAGCAAACAAGAAATAGTTCAAGGAAGATCAACCAAAATAAACCTAAAGAAAATTCCATGCCTCTTTCCAACTTTAGTAGTTAAGTCATGTTTAAGTTAGATTTGCAAAAGGAGAGGTTGCCACCATTCCACTGGAAATGTATGCATGCCCCTCTTTCTACTAGAGAAGGGTCATGCCTCCTTCCACTCTAAATCAAGGTGCTAATTGAACCAGACCATACCAGTTCTGAGCCGGATCTGCCAAATTGGCATCCAAAAATGAGCTAAAACTGGTCAGGTTCTGGGTCCAAAACCAGTAGGAACCTAGGGAACTGGTCCAAATCGGAACCATGTCCTGGGTCCAACTGATAGTGGACCGGTTTGGGTCTGAAAACTGGTTTGGAACTGGTTCAAAAGATATAATTTTTCCATTTTAAACATTCTGGTGCCACTATTAGTACCCTTTAGTTTGTAAAAATACTGTCTTTTGCAAATTTACAAACTGCAACATATTTCGTTTTTCCAGAGGTACCAGTTGGCTTAATATTTAAGTTGAAATAATCGCATACCTTATTACGTTTAACAAGCACCTGAGAGGAAGCACCATTTAACAAACAATTAGATCTTCACAGCCACCAAATTGTTAACTCCATAGCCGTTTCATCGGCTTTAAACAGTTCTATTTCAACATCTTGAACTATTTCCATATCCAACAAACTATTAGGCCTTCTTAGCCATCAAACAGTCCAGTGCACATGAAGTTATATGCGAACTAAATTGAAGGGGGGGGGGGGGGGCATTTGTTGATGAAGGTTCTCATCAAACAAGATTCCCAAACAAGGAACCGAATGAGGATCCGAACAAGGACCCAAATAGGGACTTGAGGAAACCAAAGAACTTTGTCCTAGTGGGTTCAACCAAGTCAACAATTGCATTTAACAAGAAATCATTCAGACCAATCTCGTCACAGAAGATAACCCAAATACCAATAAAGGTTTGACAGACAACTTGAGGCACGACAACCATCCTAGGCAACATCATTTTGTCTCCCCGCTCTAGGCTATAAATAGATGGATTGATGATGGATAAAAAGAGGATCCCACTTTCAGACTCTTGAGAGTATTCTACTCTCTTGTTTTTGGCTATGACTGTTTGACTCTCAGACTCCAAAGGTCCCCCAAGGCTCAAGCAGTTGTATTTCTCATTTTGTCCACTTTGTAACATCTTTTTGCACATTTTTTACTTAGTGGATTTCAACCACTGAGTTTGGTATTATATTTTTTTCATGAATACTCAAGGTTCCACGTAAAAATCACTGCCTCTATTTTATTTCTCCAATTATCTCGATCATGCTTTATTTTATACCCTTTTGACCTTGGTTGGTCAATTTTTTGTGTTAACGGTTTGAAAATTACTTTTAATAACCTTTTGAGAGCATTCATGATGTACATAAATATGCAAGAATTTACCTTTAGAAAATATGCAAGAAGAGTCCAGCATTCTAGAATGTAGCTAGCTGATTTCTCCGGTGTTTGATGATTCAACGTTAAAACGATAAAATTCCAAATATTGCTGCTATAAGTTCTGAACAAAAAGCTTGCAAGAAAAATACTCTAAATGGATTGATTATAGTACACGTTTTCATGCATAATAATAAGAAATCATGAACAATACGTAAAAGCATACGAAGAATTTTTTTTACACAAGATAATATCAACAATTATGCCTACACATTCTTAATGCCTCAAATCAAATCAGCTGAATCCAATTTCAATCACATACAACTCAACTAACTTGGTTCTTACCAAAAATAATATATATTAAATGGAGAAAAGTGACTCAATTATGTTCAAAATTCAAAACTCGATAATTTACTTGAATCATAATCAACCTCATTTTTCTCTAACACAAATTCAACTCACTTGAAAAAGAATTGATTTAACTCAAAATTAACTTGAAATATGTACATTCATATGCATTAGCATCTTACGGAGCTGAAAGCTAAGATTTACACATAAATGCGTACATATATATATATATATGCAATTAATATGTCGTGAAAAACATATGAAATGTGCAAAATACATGTTTTTTCAGAATTGAGGGCTAGAAAATCAGGTTGAATCAACCCACAATTGATTTAAATATAATTTTAGTCAACTTAATCAGATCAACTCAAAATCAAAAGCTACTTCAAACTTAGCAAAATTGAAAGCTTATAAAAACAAGAAGAGAGTTGTTGGGAGTTGCATTTTTTTCTTTTGAGGAAAGTTGGGAGTTGCAATTTGAGTTTTCATTTTTATAAAAAGAAATTGAATACAACTCATTGCAACAAGATTGTAGAACTCTTAACTTTTGAAGAAAAAGAGAAAAACAAGGAGGAAAGAAGTTAAAAGATCTGTTGTTCGACTGTGTTGATAAAGTTAGTATACAAAGAATGCCATAATAAATGAGCTATGAATCAATGAAGAAAAAACATACCACTAGAAGAGAGTCTTGTGCTTCTTTCGAAACCTTTGGCAATATGCGTGACAATAACTCTTGTTGTCTCCAGCCAGTAAAGATTCGATGACCATATATACATTTTTTACTTCTACTCTTTCTGCACTCTACCCATCTAAGATGCTCGTTAGATCGATAAAACTTTCCATAATAGAAGGATAAAATATTTCCCATTTCTTTGCACCCAGTAAACCTTTTCACTTGAACTAGATTTTTCCCGAAAATGTATAGGCCAAGAAGAAAACTCTGCAACTCAGCATCGCTCCACGCAGTTATTGGTGATTCTGGCAAAGGACAAAAGCCCATGTCTTTATCAATCTGCTGATCAGGACTCATACATTCTCTGTTGATGTTGAACAAACTTTCAAATCCCTGTGTTGAACTGCCCATGCAAAATCCTTCCCGCTCGTCTCGTTTGCTACCTTCTAGGTTGACCCACATTACCGGGATGATCAAGCCATATTTGGGAAAATCTTCAGAAGCAATGACATCTGACTTTGTCACCAAGGAAGGAACTTCAACCTGGTAGTCATCTCCTAAGCGAGGAGAAATTATTGGATCTCCAAAGGTGTCATCAGTAGCAGGAGGAGAATCTGATTGCCTTGATGTTTGTCCATTATGCAATCCATTAAAACTTGGGAACCCCTCATGGTTGATGTCAACAAGATTCATCTAGTAAGACGTTCAGGACAGATTAGAAAGCGACTCACAAACCAAATTCGAAACAAGATTGTGATGTAAAGAGATAACCATGAACATTTAAAAGATCGCATGAAATTCAGCAATTGATGCTAGCCAAGCCAGCAAAGAAGTGTGAATTTTACTTGTGAAATCCAGAAATTTACATAGGAATCATTAAATACTAATTACAGACAGCAAAGCCTCCAAATAGTTCTTACAAAAAGATCAGATAAAATTTTAAAAAATACATTTCAGTTAATTTTCTTATAGTTGATAGCCAGGTTAAGGATAACCTAAATAAAGTTGACCAAAAAAAATCGTTGAACAGGTTCTTTTCATGGTTTGTGACCAAAATGGATGAGCTTGAGAATAAAAAATGAAAAAGAATGAAAAGATTAGGGAGAATCATAGAGGAAGAGGGAGAAAATGGAAACAGAGAGAGGCCACAGGCATAAAATACCATTTGTTTAGCTTAAAGAATGAGTTATTTGAGATCAATTATACAATTTTATAGGTCATCTAAAAAATAAAACAACTTTTAGATAACTGGAACTTTAGCACAGCTGCACAAAGTAATAAAAATATAACGATGGAACTTAAATAAAAATAACCAGGCCATCAAATGTTTGTAGAAGCAATTGGATATCAAATATAAAGCAAACCTGGCTACTATTAACTAAATTAGTCCTTGGACTAAGATGGGATTTTCTAAAGAGGAATGGAGTATTTTGGAAGCTGCTAATAAGGTTCTTCAAACTGGAAGATGTAGGATCAAATTGAGGTGTGTTTGCAAACCTCCTTGTTTCAGAATTTAAGATGAGTTTATGAAATCCACAAAATATTCCTACAAAATGGTGGCTTTCCTGTATGCAGAGACGAGAATTAAACAAGCAGCTCACCTATTTACTTCTTCTGTCCATTCCCTTCGTACACTAGTGTAGTGACAAAAAAAAAAGAGTTACATTTTGATACTGATTCTTTAGTGGTAAGAATGGCCACCTAGTAATCGCACATCACGCTGTATCTTTTATTATATTATCTAACTGCTTGATTTCATATGTTCTACCCTCTTCCCAATAAATAATAATACTTTAAAAGTCCATGAAATGAAGATAGGCCAACTTTGATAGGTGCATTTGATCAGATCTAAGGACTAGAAAATTTCATACTACTGTACAAATGGCTTAATCGGAGAAATCTAACTCCATGAATTGGGTGCAAATTCAAGAGCAACTTAGTTGAAGCAATAATGGTGTGCATGGTAGATATAATAGAAAACATGAGATTGAAGACCATACCATGAGTAGCTACATCACAAAGTAGACCATACTGAAGTCACCATCCATGAATTAATGAAGAACATTTTTGGTGGTGAGCCTAGAGAAACATGGCCTTTATGAAGTTTATTGGTGCAAAGGAGGGTGGTCTAGCTATGTAAAGATGTTTCCTATAGAATGGTTGAAGTTTGAAGAAGTTTGTTATGTAAGCACAGTGGCTAAAAGTCAGTTAACTAAATTGTCCCTTGAGTCACAACTGTTAAGACTTTTGTGAGATTCTAAAAGGCAAATCTAGTATTTTGAAGCTAAGTGAGGGTTTCTTAGTACAGGACCAACCCCTTGCAGCTTTGAGTTTGGAAACCTCCTCATTGATGTTTTAGAATTTAATTAAACTCAGAAAACATCTACTGTCTTGTTAAGGGAAAAATCTGCCCATCACCCAGCCGTGACACGTGGGTAAGTTTGGCTTAATCCTCCGACAAGTCACTCGAACTATGTTCTCGAACAAATTCGAAGGACCTGCTTAGGTTAAGTCCAATGGTCGAACAACTCAGAGATAGCCAAACAGGGTGATCGAATAGGACTAGCTAGTAAACTTTTATCATATCGTAGCCTTATCCTATAGTACGATAGCTTCTTAGGGGCATAGGAGAGGTATCCATTATTAATGCATGAATTATCAGATGGTGTGAGCAGGCCATGTCATTAATGAGAACAACCTAACCAACCAAATCTCACTCACTACACTCTCACTATAAATACCCTCATTTATGGTGAGATGAGGTTTCCAGATTCCAGACTCTAATTCCCTAAGCTTACTAAGCATTGTTCACCAACTATTCGCTACAGTCTTATAGCTTTGTTCGGCTACCACTTTCCAGCAGAGTTTCCCTGAGATAGTCAACAGGTTGCCTCAACCATCTTTGTCTCCTTCCAGGGTGATCTCAAACCAAGTCCTTTCTCCTTTCGTGCTGTACTCGTTACTACCTCTTAACTCTCTCACTAATCCTTTTCATTTTCCCTAATTTCTTGTTTTGAATTTTCACTCAAACATGTCTCATTCCCGTAAAATGGAAGGAAGTTGATCATGTATTATCAAAATCCAAAATTCATTCTTTCTAGGCCACATCATTGGCAAGCAGTTAATAGGAATTGATTCCAAAATCATTGGCGAGTCTTCAGTCTTAAAACGATGACATTCTCAAGTATCATGTATGGGTAATGTAGTGAAAATAGATATAAAGTGTCACTACTCGCAATTTGATTTCTAAGGGGCTATAAGTTGTTGGCTGAAGTAATGTTTAAAACAAAAATGAGTCCCTTATCTACTTCATCTCTCCCCTCTTCATTTGTGTGGTTCTATGACAAAAAACAAAAGAGTTAAGAATGAGAGATTGTTTGAATGAATTTGACTAAAAGATTCAAAGATTTAAATGTCAGACTCTCAATGTTGGCTTTTAAGTTTTCAATGTCAAAAACTCAGCATTTGTTTTAAAACCGACACAAAACGTATCAATGCCGTTGGACGAAGATCGAATTAAGCAATTCTAACATACAATAACAACCAAGCCTTTATACCACTAGGTGAGATAAGTTATATGAATCCTTTATTTTCATTACACTACAATAATGAAGGTCAAATTAAACTATTCTAACACAATGAAGGGAAACTTTTGCGAGCATATTAGGTTAGTTTTGTGTCGCCTTTGCGTGCAAGCCTAGATTTCAGTTAAAGAATTGATATCCTAGTGAAGAGAAGGTTGATATCTAGAGATTTGATACATTATAAAAATTGATATCTCAGATAGGTTAATCAATTTATTTTTAAATTGAGAAATTTATTTACTGTTAGATTTATTTTTGAGCGTCATTCTTAATTTTAAGATTTCAAAATATGATCTTTTAAATTTAACTCAACACGCATCAATCTAATTTAATAAATTATAATTTATAAAGCGATCCATTTTAGTTTCAATTTTAACTTAATTTAATTTATGGTATTTAAAAATCATATTTATCATAAAAGTATGGTTTGGAACATAATTTGCACTTTATATAAAATAATTTGCTAAATTAAATTTGCTAACTTAAAATTAATATATCATTATTTATCCACATTACGTGAGCTCAACAACCGGAAAATAGGATAAAAAATTAAGTATTTCAGGAGGTTCAAAGGGTGCCAGCAATGTGTTGCAATAGGGGTTCGTTCTCACTCCCACTGTTGCCATTCTTAAGTTTTGAGCTGTGATAAATAGATTACATGTCAATTATTTTTTATGATAGTTATACATTTCTTTTTGCAAATGTCACGACTTTATATGACAGCTTTTTAATATATTTGTGTTATGACAATATTTTATGTAATGTTCATGTGTTATTTTCATTAGATATATTGTAATAATCCGTTTAAACAAATACCTGTTAATATATATATGTATATATGTTTCTCTGGATTTAATATTAGTACATCTATTATCTGAGGACTTCAAAATAATTATTATATTAATTAAACTTCTCCTGCAATCAGATTCAATAAAATATCCATATATATATTTATTTCTCCTCTGACTTTCTCCCGTCTTCTCACCCACCAACGGTCCCGTCCTATTAATGTCACCTCCCCAACCACCAACTACTAACCGCCTACGGTCCCGCCCTAATAAGTTCACCTCCCCCTATAAATAGGCCTCAGAACCCTCAGAAAGAATTACAACCTCTAAATCTCCTCTGAGTTTTAGCTCATCTTGGTGCACCTTTCCTCCAGCGGCAAGACTCTGTTAGGTAAGAACCCTGGTCTTATTAAGTTTATATTTCATTCGATGATTTCTCTTGTTAACTCAATTTGATTGGTGATTAACCTGTGTCGACCCACTTAACCCGTATTAAACCCGATAAATCTGTGTCAACCCATTAACCCTGAGTTAACCCATTTGACCCAAGATAACCCGTTTAACCCTAGTCAACCCGTTTAACCCGAGTCAACCCGCTTCACCCGAGTCAACCCGTTTGACTCGTTTGACCCGTTTGACCCATTTGACCCGTTTGACCTGTTTGACCTGTTTAACCTGTTTGACTCATTAACCTAAACTGACTCGGTTTGACCCAAATTGACCTGGTCTGATCTATTTGAACTGATTTGACCTATATTGACCAGTTTTGATCCACTTGGCTTGTCTGACCTATTTGGCCTATGTAATATTTGAAATTATTAAGCGCAATAGTAATTATTCTCACTGAACTTAATCAGAGAACACGTCATCCGCCAGCAAATAGTTACCGTCTCTCGTTCAAGTAAGCGATTTTCACTTAGCTTAGGACATCGTGATTTATTAAATCAACATAACTAATATACAAAATGATATCAATTATATTCTGTGAGCTATATTCTGCATATTCTGTTTGGCTTTGTGCTGATACTCTATTTGGCTGTGTGCCGATATTCTGTTGGGCTTTGTGCCAAGATATTATACTGGGTTAAGCTGGACCCATGTATCCTGAGATATACAATGATATGATAAGCTGGGATCCCGGTGGTTGACGAACCACCTTCCGGACGCGTGGCGTCGCGTAGGGGACGTACCTGCATCCTGTTATTCTGATTTCACACTGGTGACGTATCTGATGAACCTGTTTAATCTGATGTCACACTGGTGACGAATACCTGTGGTTCTGATCCCTCTTCATTATAAAATTAATACATATCAATATTTCTGCATAGTATCAATATGACAATATTGACAAGATGATATTATAAGTTATTCTGATATCCTCATCTGTTGATAATTTGAGCTATAAAACCTCACCTGACCTATGGTAAGGTGAAGGTTGTTTACTCGGTCTTTGTGACTGACCGTTGATTTTCAGGTAAATAATCTGTTGCCAGGAGAAGACTGCAAAATCCCAAGAAAGATGTTTCCCTACATCCCGTATGGACCCACTGATATTTACCCTTAACCACTTTAAATGCTTTCCCTTTCAGTTTTCTAATCTAAGGTTACTCTGGGTGACCTGCTTGTGTTTAAACCTATGTAACCCTGTTTTGAGATGAATAAAAATGCCTTTTCTTATAATCTGTTCTGTGTTTCTGACTGTAAGTCGCCCCTTATTTTATGGATAAATGGTCCTTAAAATTGAGGGTGTGACATATATGATGCGTATGTGACTTGTATATCACATCTGTTACATATGTCTATGCAATGTTGTACAATAGAGACTATTTTCTTTGTCAAATTAATAATAATCAATTTATAATGTAAGACATCAACTTTGTGACGGTCTTTGCATCAAACATGAACTGTTCAGCATCAGTTACCCCAAGTTGATTTGGAGCGTATCTCAATCAACATCATCATATGATTATCATCTTCTATTCAAAATCCAACGGTAATATAGTTGTTGAACCATATTGATTTTGATGATTTAATTATGTCACTAATCTTTGTCTTATGTTGCAGGTTAATTATCAAGATAAGGATAAAGATATACAAGTTCAAGAGAAACAATCTTCAATTTATTTTATTTTCCTTCTCTAAGACATTCATGTAAGCATGTGCACGTTTGCCAAACATTAACTCTTATTTTTTCGTTTCGGTTTTCTTGATTGGAAAATCATTATTTTTCGAGATTTATTTCTCTTCTGTGGCTTAGATGAAATTACAGTTAAAAACACAATCAATTACTAATATTGAGTCATTTGGATGGAGTTAAAATTAATTTACTCAACCGATTACTTTTATTAGCTGATTAGGATGGTATTTAGAGCTAAAAATTCAACCAGTCATACCCTTATATTTTTTATCATTGGATTACGTTCTTTGCTCTTATATGAAAGACTCTATTGTAATTTTTCCTTCTTTTGTACTGGCCATTGCAGCATGTATTCCATTCCTTTGTTATTCCTTGAATTAGGACATTTTAGCTATCTTGTCTCCATACCTATGATGGCAAGTCAACTCCACATTTTCACCTACTTGTACCTCCTACAGGAGCCCAATTCTTTGTTATGCTAAAAATGTTATCATCTTAAGCATGTATTAGGGCTAAATCAATCCTATGTGGAATGCTTTCATTGCAATTACTTAATCTTGTCCACATGGCATTTGATCATCATTTTAGGTGTAATTTTGAGTGCTTACTTTTATCATCTTGCTCTTTCCATTATACCAACTGCCATGTTTTCCCATTCACCAAGAAACTTCATTGATTAAATGAACTATTGCCATTTTGGTGATATTTTATTTGTCATGCTTGCTGACTATTGCCATGCCAGGTTTGATTTTCCCATTATCTAATTTGGGAAGCCATTGGAGATGTTGCCTTTCTTGTTATATTTTATATGTTAAGCAAACTTTTCTTTGTGAACAACTTCTCCTTCAAGCTAACTTGCAAAACCTTCAAGGAGACCATTTGCTAAAGAGATTTGGCTAGTGCTAACGTGATAAGAACTTAGATCTAAACCTTAACTTCAGTTTTCCAATGGTTATGTTTATATAGTACATAGGTTAATCCTGGGCTGAACCACTATAAATCGCTTGTGTTCTTCTGTTGCTCCTTATTTGTGCTTCGAACAATATAGATTGCTATAAATTAAATTTGTTTTGAACCTCATTAAAATCCTCTAAACACTCTTATGTAATAATAACAATTACTTTGTACAAGCTAGCACTTAAGAAAATTTAGTTTAAATCAAGCTCTCAGTTCTTTACCCAATTTTGTTTCTATTCTATCCGATTTTTGTGTCCAATTTGAAAAATCAACCAAGCTCTCTGGTTTATTGTTTTATCTTTGCTCTATTTGGTTGACTGATTCTGAAATTAACCAGAACTTATTTCTTGGAGTGTTTTCTTACTATACTTGTATTATTGTGACTCTAAAACTCAAAAACGAATTACTATTGATAAAACTATTGCTTAAGTAAATTCGATTAAATTTTTTAATTATTCTCAATTCACCCACCTCTTGGGAAGGGCTCGGGCCAACAATTATCAACATCTACTTTTAACCCTATCTATTGATGTTGAATTGCGAACAAATGTTGACAGTCATCAGGATCAATTTATGAATTGATCCTCATAGCTAAATTAGTATCGGAATTTGGCCAACACAGATGATCTTGGCCAATGAATATAAGTGATTGTGGAGGATATTTTTAGGATCGTTTTAGCATTAGGTTGTAGCCAATGAAACATTAGCATTGTCTTTTGGCTGACACAAATAGTATTGGCATTAAGTTACTTTTCAAGAGATCTTTTCTAACGCAACTTCGACGCAGATTCTTTCAGCATCAGCCATTAAATCTTTTTGCATTGTTTTTAGCGGACGTGGATGAGCTTTATCATTATGGTGCTCTAGAGTGGTAAGAGTTACAATCCAATAGCCCATTATCAACTGATCCTACTTCTATACATCCAAGTAAAAAAAATAAATTATGCAACTAGATGAAATAGAAGACCAATGGATTCAAATAGTACTACCAATGTTATACCTAACACAATCCAATAAGCAACCTAAGTCATTTTTTTTCACTTTTTTAGAGAGATGTCGGAAAAAATGGCTTATTGTTTAGAGGCATGGACAGTTTACCACTCAATTAATGTGGTAGTGATCAAATGAATGATTGCAACGTGCTTTTGAATTTTTCTTTTCTTTTTCCTTAAGAGAACTAAACAATATCAAATTTACATGGATAAAAGCAATGTGCACACTTCTATAAAAGAATTAAATGCATAGTGGACTTCTCTAGAGTTTACAGGATCAAATAACAGATTATCCCTATCTAACTGTTTATTTTTTAACCATAGGTAGTAATGAAGCAAAAAAGAGATGTTGGTATTATACAAGATAAAGTCCCATCCAGTCTGTTTTAGACAAAGATGCATTGAGAAAATTATGTCTAGTTAAACATGGAAGGGAGTTCATTTTTTTATATTAGCTTGCAGGAGTGAAAACAACCATTCAAAAGTAGATTATCAATCGGCTTATCTGAACATGTGAAGACAAAAATTATAGTAATACATAAAATGAAGGAAAAAGAAAATTTCATAAAGTAGGAGTATATCTATTATTGAAGATTGTGTCATCTTAGTAAATAAAATTGACATAAACATGCTCAGCAATGTTCAAAATGGATAGCAAAACCAATTTTCATCACTTTACGAAATAAAATATATAAAACAAAGGTAGTGATAACTCATTGTAGCTGTGGTGCAGAAACTATCAAATACCTATATTTCAAATACAATGATAAGAAAATTCAGATGGATTAGGGAAAAATTATTTCATATATCAAGTGTAAAAATGCCATGCTCATTACACTAAACCAAATTGCACAATCAGAAAAAATATTTGGAATCATATAAATAACAAGCTACAAGAGAAAGCAAGTTTCAGAAGACAATAACTTCCAGTAGAGAAAATAAGATTGCACATTTACTCAAGAAATGGTTTCAGCAATTTGTTTGTTTGTCTTGTATGATATCAAGGTGCACTCGCTTTGTTGATTAGCTTAGGACATTTAAGTTCGCTAAGAAACAAGAGTAACTTCAAACAAAAATGTCAGAGGAGATAATCCAGCTACAGTATAAGATAAATTAATTCGTAATAAGAAATTGAGTGTGGTAGGTACAAAAAAGAGTCGATCAAAACTTGCCATTTTTGGAACATGAAGCAACAAATTACAGCATCGCGATACAAAGATATACCAAATTTATTGTTTATATTTTATTTTCCACGCTAAAATGACAGCATAGTTACAATTGTAGAGGAGATCAAATAGACTTATTAATATTCAAAAACAGGCCATGAATGTGAACCAAAGTTATAATTTCTAAAAACATATAAGTTCTAAAATCCTTTCACATTATGTATCGTATATATATGGATTATCAATGTTAACAAAAAAACACTCAATGACAACTATTAAGAGATTTGAGAGCTAATATCACAGTTTAATCCGACAGTTCATTTTGTTTTTTGATCAATTCGTGGCCATATTTAAATCCTCACACATTGTGTATTGTATGTATATTAGTTATCAATGTTAACAACAAGAACACTCAGTGACAACAATACGGAAAACCAATAACGAGATTTGAGAACTAAAATCACAGGTTAATCCTTCTGATCAATTCATGGTCATGTTTAAATTCTCTAACTTTTATAATCTCAAGTTTGAAATGTATGGTGTCAAATTAGCTGTATGTGGGAAACAAACATGCCACAATCAGGTATTTACTGACCATCACAAAAACTTACAATAGAAACATATTTGTGAAAAATAATAACTTTTGAATAAAAAATTTTCTCGTTACGTGGTACATTGTCTGGATAAGCCAATGTTGAACAATCAAAGAGGTTCAGTTTCTAAGAGAATATTCGAAGTCAATGCTCCATGATAAAGTTTCTTCAAAAATCAAATAGGATATATACTCATAAACAGCAATACGAAATGACTCGTGCAATACAAACTAGCTGTTCAAACTCGAAAACATTTAATAGAAATCTCCCAAATATATTAAAGAAACCATATCATAACAGCCTTTCTTGAGATTTCACTATAGAAAATATTCAAAAACAGAGAATCTGGAATGAATTGAGAATTGAAATTAAACCACGGAAATCATAGTGAATAAAAGAACTGGTACATATTCAATTCAAAGCCATATAATTTTTTTAAAAAAAAAATGCAAACCTAAAATTCAAGGCAAATAGAAAAACAAGGAAAAAATTCATATAACTTGGAACATTTTACTGGAAATCTATTTTTACTGTCTAAACAGTAGATCTTCGTCAAGTTTCATCTCAACCACCCAAAACAAATGCCTTCTTCTGCAAATATTCTTATTATTAACCTAACAAAAGACGCATTCCAAACAAGAACAATCAGAAAAAGCAGCCGGCAAGCAACAATTCATTTCAATCACTCCAAAAGATCGGGAAGTACGATTCACATTCCAAGCAATCAGCACTCCACCTTATTCTTTTGGATCCATCAGATTCAACTCATACTCAAAGGTAACATCAAACATGGAGCAGGATGAAGGAAAAGAGTACATGAAAAGGCATGCAAGAAGAAACCCACGTGGAAACAAGGGCTGTTCACAAATGGGTATCAATCAAAACTCCACGATTTGCATCGATTGCCATCTCTCGCAAGGATTTGGCCCAAACTGAGCATACCCATTCAACATTAACTCCAAGAAAACTAAATCAAAGCAAACCCAACAGGGGCAAGCATAATCCGAGGCACATACATCAATATCGCAGCGAAATCAATCACATAAGTAACATATTGCACGTTAAAAGGAAGAAGAATACAGGAGTTACCACTGCTCGAAGAGAGTTTGAGAGAGAAAAGACTGCGTGTTTCTCTCGTGGCTTCGAACTAGAGCAAATTCGTGAAGAGTAAGCAAGGAGTACGAGGAAAGAGAGGGAAGAGAAAAACAAGAGAAGAAGAAATGGAAGCAAAATGAAACCGAAAATTATTAGGAAGAAATGGGAAGAAAAATTAATGGCAAAGGAGAGTTTTTCTACAAACGAGCAGCAGAAAAATAATACTAATTACTAAATCGTTTACACATAAAGATTTCTTAAATTAATTAAAAATTTTAATATATTTTTATGAAATTTTCTTCTTAATATTTTACTTTCATTGCAATTGGAGTATATATTAATAATTTTATCTAAATTACAATAAAATATAAATATTCTTTTCATTTCATGCCACATTTTTTATTATCCTTTATATAAAATAGAACTTACTCTAACAAATTCTTAAAATTTACCATAATTAATAACAAAATAGGCCTTTTAAATTAGTTTGAAAGCTAAAACATTTTTATAACAATAATTTCTTCCTTATCTCCTTCATCTTATAGCTCAAATCAATATAATTGATATTTTAAATTAAAATTTTTAAACTTATAAAACAAAAATTTTTCACTCATGTCATCGATAATCAGAGAACAATTCGCCAACTACTCATTTATCAAATATTATTTATGTAGAATTGGAAGAGCAGTCGTTGGAAATTAACTATGCTACGTCTTTATTTTAGTATGTTAAAATAAATTTATAAGAATAACAGCTAGAATTTTGCTAATTTGATATTTTTTAAGAATATTTAGTGAAAAAAGAGAATACTTTTTTTTAATATTTTTCATTATTTTCATATGGGTTTTTTTTTTTTGGTGTACTTAATTTAGAATCAATGTTTGTTATGACATAAATAGGCTAAGACTAAATTTTAAATATATATATATATA